>WBNH01008217.1:4736-25494 GCA_013401255.1 Urocolius indicus
CTTTGTTTAAAGAAGCCATCTCCTTTAGCTCCCCTGGTACTGAAAAACCTGGCCCAGGCCAAAACCACTACAACCATCCAAATAGAGTTTCCCACTAGTGATTATCTCCATCCTTTTTGATCTGTTTTACCGTTCGATGTATGTACTGTATGTCATGGGGAATTGTAATCAGGAGCTTTTTCTATTAAGTTACGTTGAGCAGGGTGCTCAAGCAGCTTCCTGACCATCATCATATGATGGCGTATCAGTTGGCAATATCCTTCTTTTCCAAAATTGTGGCCATATATGATTACACAATTCCAATTAACAGCAGCTACTCTGTACATGGGGAGCCTCATGTTTCCCTTGAGTAGTACTGTTCAAATCCAACAATCTTTTGTTTTAGTTTTATTAGCCCAATTTTGTAGAGTCTTAAAGTGAATATTCTCTTCTCAAGCAACATCAGTGTTTACAATAAGCATACAAACAACTATGTTATAATTTTAACTTAAGTGTTCCCAAGCGTTCAGATGTCCATTGTTTTCCTGGCAATTTCTTTACTTGCGAATAGTGAATCCAAGCTGGCTGTTCTTAGATTGTAATCACAGTAGAAGTTGTCAGCAAAACCTGGAAGAGTCTTTCTCACTTTTCTTCCAGTGGGTCACCTGAAATATTCTTAACATAAAGCCAATCTCCAGGGTTAAAAGGGTGGGTAGGGTGATCCAAACCCTTATAATCTGGTTCCCAATACGTCTTTACTGATTTTTCCAATTGTTTCCAATATGTACATACAGATAATACAATTCGGGAGATAAGAATCTCCTAGCTGATTTAAATCTTGTCTTTTATATTCAGTTTGATATGGTTTCCCATATAATACTACAAAAAAGGCTTAGATTTTCTTTAGCCTTCTTTTGCATATCCTGAGCAAGGCTATGGGCAATGCTTGATATCAATACAAATGTGCCTCGACAAATTTTTGCTAATTGTTGTTTTAGCAAATTATTATTTTTTTTTTACTCATCTACTAAATTGTGATATGGAGTGTGTAATTGCCCATCAATTTTTAGTAGTTTACTATCTTGTTGTACTGTCTGAGCACAAAAATGCGTACCTCCATCTGAAGATTTTCCTATAGGTACTCTAAACCAGCGTATGATTTCATTCAGTAGCACTCGAGTAACTTCTCTTGCCTTGTTCCTTCTGCAAGGGAAAGCTCTGGGTCAGCCTGAAAAGTATTTGTTAATAACAAAAATATATTGAACCCCCTCTTTTCTTGGGAGCTCAGAAAAAACAATTTGCCAATGTTGTCCTGGAATGTTACCTTTTCCAATTGTTCTTACCTAATTTCCATAAAATACTAGAGGGTATTATAACTGTCCATCAGGCATATATGTACATTTACCTGTTTGTTCTTTTTCCTCTAAATCATTGATCAAATTTATATCCTCTCTGGAATAAATGGCAGTTCTGATTGTAAATATAAAGCTGGAAGCTTACCATCTGGACTCAAAGCTAGTGCTTTGTTTGATCTGCCGCTTGCTTAGCTTCTTGATCTGCCAATTTATTTCCAGTTTCCTGTTCTGTGTTACTTCTTTAATGCCTCGTGTAATGCTACCTTTCTGGCAATTTTACAGTTTTGTTTTGTGGGTTTAAGTTGTGATATCTCTTCAGTATATTTTATGTTTTCCTTGTGCCATGAGTAGCGCCCGTTGTTTCGAAATGGCACCATGACCATGTAATACCTCAAAAGCGTATTTAGATTCAGTCTATATGTTAATTTTTCTTCCTTTGGCCAATTCTAAAACTCTAGTTAGAGCTATTATCTCTCCCTTTGTGCAGATGTTCCTGTGGATAAGGATTCTAGGGACTCACCATTGGACAAGCCCCCAATTCTGATTCTATTACCTTGTGAATTGTGGCTACTGCATACTCTGCTTTTCGATTTTCTTGCTTTACAAAACTGCTCCTGTCTGTGTACCATGATGCTTCAGCATCTTTAAGAAGTTCCTCCTGTAAATCTGGTGACTGGAGTAGAGGATTTCTATGGTCTCCAGGCAATTATGCATGACAGGTTCTGAAATTTCCCTGCTGGGAAAAGATGCTGAATTTAACACGTTAATTTTCACTATATTATCATCTTGCTCAACCAATTCAGTATTTCAGAACTGAAAAGGAGAGAGTCAATGGTTTCCCTTTTTGTTCTGAGACATCAGAAACAGTATGGGATACTAGCATAGTCATTTTCTGTCCCAGGATAAATTTGGGTGCTTCTTGGATGTTGACAACAACTGATGCAACTGCCTACAGACAGCAATCAAAAGGTCATCTCCATACTGTAGTAGCATTTTCTCCTTGGATGGGAGGAGATCCTGAGTTAATTGATTACCAAAAATCATAGGGCTATTCTTAAACCCTTAAGGTACCACTGTCCAGGTTAATTGGGTTTCTGCCAATATCTGAATTTTCTCATTCAAAAGTGAAAAAAAAAAAAAATTTCTCTAGCAAGAGTCAGACAGGAAAAGGCATCCTTTAAATCCAATACAGTAAATCATACTTGATTATCTTTCAATTTGGTTCCTGAGTCTTTTGTTTTAGAATTTTGCCCCTTTTGGTAGGTTTGTTTTGTTCTACCTGTTTGCAAAACCTTCATTATTCATGACCTGAAGCACCATCAATCTTGTCACTACCAGTACCTTCTCTTTCCAAACCCATCAAACTTTCAGAAAATTCTATTCTTACTCCCTTTTCAGTCTCTGTTATCACTTTCTGCATTTCATCACACATTCCATCTTTCAACAAAACAATCATTACTAGCCTCCTCTGGATCTAAATCAGTTAAATCTGAGGAGATTCATGGTGACTTTTTAACAAATCTTTTACACCTTGTACAGTATCTGTTCTCAGATGAACTCACTCGATGCCACTAAGTGGATGTTTGGAGACAACAGTCTGATGTCCACACACACACTTGCTGCCAATTCATTATTAAAATTCTGTAGATTTATTCCCCCAAACATTAACAAATCTGTAGCTGCTGGAGTATTTCTTTTAAATACAATTATATTAGACCAACCCAGGTTTAAAAACGTCAATGAATTTCTCACATTCAAAACACCAATGAATTTCTCCAGCCACATCCCACACACTTCACAGTTACACCGTGTCCCGTTCGCTCTCACACACACACAACCAATAAAACTTAATAACTCAATTCTCAAAAATATACCAGCAACCAGAAATCAAAACAGTAAGAACAACTCGGGAATCCTTATTACAAATTCTGGGTCTATATCATATTATGTTAAAACCAAACTTGAGATCCACTAACATAAATCAACTAGAAGCACACTTTTCTGTGAGCCAAACCAGAGATTCACTATTGTGAATCAACCAGACACCCATACAAGCTCTTAACAGGTTATAATAGGAGGTGATTACAAGACAAATCAAAACCAGAATAGTAATTAATGCAGCTCCCAAGAATTCCCAATCAGACATCCACGTGTTACTAACCAAGTGTATGCAATCAGGCACTAGTAACCTGGTATATGATATACTGCATAGGATGTGTCCTAAGTCTTACAGATATTTTCCAAATGACCAATCTCCAGGAACCAAGAAAATTGGAAAGAAATATAAATACCCTAATAGTAGTGATGGTCCTTGTTTGCTACCACAGTGAGCCCAGCAGAGTAAGGAGATCTTCTGGGAAATCCCAGAGGCACCGAGGGAGTCCTGTTCCTTACTAGATCCCGCAACTGAGCAGAGAAGGTCCTGTCTGGGTCACCAAACTGATGCCAAGAAGATGCAAGTCAGGACTCAATAGCCAATGTGACTCTTAAGGAGGTATTCTATATTGCAGTGCTGGGCACACAGAGGATCGCTCCACCAGTGTGTACACCATTTAAAGAAATAAAAAGGACAGGATCAAACCAGTCTTTCTCCAGGCTTGAGCAGTTGCTTGTTCATTTGTCTCACTCTGTTTCAAGATAATTTCTGTAATCTTACTAGATAACAATAGGAGTTAGTTGCTCTACAATGAAGGCTTCTTGCAACTCTACAAGATTAGCAATTTCATAAAGCTTGCGCTTCTACAAGGTTAACAATTTCATAAACCAAATATGTCAAATACCTAAGAGTTAAAAATGTATTCTTGCAGTTTTTAGTTTTCATGCCCTGGATGATCTTCCTATAAATTCTTTAATTCAGGAGTTTTCCAGATCTTCTTTGCAGTGAAGTAGAAAAGTATTTTTGAGCTTATTGAAGCATTGTGGTATCTACAATGGTACACAGAAATGGAAAAACTCAAATTCAGCAGTTTACGATGTCTTTCTAAAAATGATTCCATCCATTTTAAAAATAAAGTTATATATAAATTCTTCATTTAAAAAAATAATAGTTCGACAAAAAGGAAAGAGCTTCCCCTCTGTAAAGGTACTTGCATTCTTTTCCTTTATCACAAAACATCATTGTGTTTCATACATTTCAAATATGTAAAATATCTGAAAGCTGAATATATATATATATATATATACTGAATATAAAATTCCTCCACGTCTTTCATAAAACCACAGTAAATCCTATAGACACCAAATCATTCTAAGTAAAAGACTGATGCATGGCTGGTGGTTCCAGTTGCCCAGTAGACATATTGAACACTGTTGCTGTTGCTGGTAGCTCCTAGCACAGAGTAAGAGTGATGGTTTTTTTATTCAGGGTGGGAAGTGTCTCCATGCCACTCACTTCAGATGCTCAGATCTTGGAGAGAGCAAGAATTCACAGATACATTAGGTTCAGTGTTTTCTCAGTTAATAAATTGCCATTTAAGTTGTTTACTTCTGCACCAGGCTTGCACACTGGCTGACATATCTTTCTGTCATGTGGGAAGGCTACTCACCTAATAGACCTTTTTCCAGAGGGAAAATGTCAAAGACTATCTTATATCCCATTTTCTAGGTGGTTTTGGTCCTGAAGTTTCTTTCTCCTCAGTCCTTTATCCAGGGTGATGTTGCAGCTATCTGAGAAAAAAAAAGTTTTATTATCTTTTTATGCCATTAAAAATGTGTAAATAGAGTAAGATCAAAGTTAAGGTATCAGTAAGTTGAACATTCCAGTTTTACTTTTGTTTCCAACTTTTTAAAGTAACACTTTTTTAAATAAAACATGGATAACATCGACTAAAAAAAAATGTAATCTGTTTTTTCAGCATGCAACATACAATTTCTTTTAAAGGGGAAATAAACATTTGATGACTAAAAGTTTTACGTTGTTTTGCTACATGTTAAAACAGATCTTAGTTATAGTTTATTTAAATGATCAGTGGTGAGATGTAAATAATTACAGGATGATTATTTATGGATGCTTTGAATTACAGTACAGTATTTTTTTTAAAAAAAGAAAAGATAAAAAATAGATTTGTTTATTTCTTCTTCTCATCATCTATGCCCTTTGTTTACACAAGATTTTTCACTTTATTTTTAGCAGTTGACTGCATCCAAGGCCAGGCTGAATGAGACACAATTTTAAAACAGATAAGAGATGACGGAGAATGCATTCAAAACCAAATAATGCAATAATCTGATAGTGACAGTAAAGGAGAGGTTACCAAACCAGAAATTATAAGGTTGTTTTTTTTTTTTTTCTCCTTGTATTTTAACCTCTACTAAATACCTAATAAATGTTAAGATTATATGAACTGGAAGAAAAGATGAAAATTAAAAATTATTCTAGAGTTTGACAAAGTATTTAAATTGAAATGATGTGCCAATCCAGTAGTTATCTCTGTGATTTAAATGACTGTCTGAGCCACTTCATTATAAGAGAGATCACATAAATTGAGGATGCCTTTCATAGCCATTTGTACTTACTTTTAATGAAGAAATCAGTATGTGATCTTAAGTTACAATAATTACATATTCAGTAATTTTGATTGGAAAAAAATAAAACAACTTTCTTTATATAACTCCCATTTTCCCCCGCAAGAAAAGCTTACAAAATATTTTTTTTAAAAATAGATAGAATTAAAAATAAACAAATAATGGAATTGCATAGCAGTCTGACAGAATGTGATAGGTTGCTAGAAAATCATTTGTAAGTTAGCATTATTTCAACATGATTTAATTTACGTGATCCTTTATATTCCTGTGCACAGAACAGATGTGTAACAAGGCAGAACTGCATTGGATATGGCTATCATAATGCTGTAGTTTTCTAACTTACAAATGTCTGCCTTTCCTACCTATACCTTTGAGTATACATCAGATAATTTAGTTTAAGAAAGACATATAATCTGAATAATTTTTTTTTCTGACGATGTAAAGCATTCTTAAAACTGCAGATAGACAGGACAAGGTTGCCCACAGATATTCCTTGCATGAGATTTGTTTAGGATGATTATAAGTCTGTCATGAGAGGATGTAGGGAGACAACTAGGGAAGCTAAAGCCTCATTGGAGTTACGCCTTGCAGGGGAGGTCAAGGACAACAAGGGCTTCAAATACCTTGCAGACAAAACTAACTGTAGAGGCAACGTAGGCCCACTGTTGAATGAGGCAAGTGCCTTAGTGACTGAGTGTACAGGAAGTTACTGTATACCTCCTTTCCTTCTGTCTGCACTGCTGGGACTGAGCCCCGGACCCTAGAGGAAGTCAGGTTAAAGGAGGAGTTTTGTTTGGTTGATGAAGACTGGGTTAAAGATGAGTTGAGCAATCTGGATGTGCATAAATCCATAGGCCCTGATAGGATGCACTCGCAGGTGCTGAGGGAGCTGGCAAAAGTCACTGCTAAATCACTTTCCATCATCTTCAGTAAGTTGTGGAGAACAGGAGACATGCCTGAGGACTGGAGCAAAGCAAATGTCACTCCAGTCTTCAAACAGGGTGAGAATGAGGAGCTAGGTAACTACAGACCAGTCAGCCTCACTTCCATCCCTGCAAAGGTGATGGAACGACTTATCCTGGGTACTGTCTCCAGGAATTTAAAGATGGTCATTAGGAGCAGTCAACATGGCGTTACCAAAGGTGAAGTCATGTTTGACCAGCCTTTTATGAATATATAATCAGGTGGATAGATGGTTTTAGTGCAGTGGATGTGGTTTATACTGATTTCAGTAAAGCATCTGACACTGTCTCCCACAGCATCCTACCAGCAAAACTGAGAAAGTGTGGGCTGGATGATGAGGTAATGAGGTGGATTGTTAATTGGTTGAAGGAAAGAAGGGAGAGTGTTGTTATCAATGGGGCAGGATTTAGTTGGAGGCCTGTATTTGGTGGAGTCCCTCAGGGGTCGGTGCTGGGACTAGTGCTATTCAATATATTTATTACTGATCTTGATGAGGGCACAGAGGACATTGTCTGCAAGTTTGCTGATGATACTAAACTGGAGGGAGTGGTTGACACACCAGAAGGATGTGCTGCCATTCAACGAAACCTGGACAGGCTGGAGAGTTGGGCAGGGAGAAATCTAATGAAATTCAACAAAGGCAAGTGTGGAGTCTTGCATCTGGGAAGGAATAACCCCATGTACCAGCACAGGTTGGGGAATGAACTGTTAGAGAGTTGCGTATGGGAAAGGGATTGGGGGGTCCTGGTGGGCAGAAGGATGACCATGAGCCAGCCATGTGCCCTCGTGGCCAAGAAGGCCAATGGCATCCTGGGGTGAATTAGAAGGGCTGTGGATATTAGGTCGAGAGAGCTTCTCCTCCCCCTCTACTCTGCCCTTGTGAGACCACATCTGGAATATTGTGTCCAGTTCTGGGCCCCTCAGTTCAAGGACAGGAAGTTGCCGGAGACAGTTCAGTGCAGGGCCACAAAGATAATGGAGTAGAGCATCTCCCTTATGATGAAAGGCCGAGGGAGCTGGCACTCTTTAGCTTGGAGGAGACTGAGGGGGTGACCTCATAAATGTTCACAAATGTAAAAAGGGCAGGTGTCATGAGGACTAATGTTCTCAGTGATGTCCAATGATAGGACAAGGACAATGATGGGTACAAGCTGGAGCATAAGAGGTTCCAAGAAACATAACAACTTCTTCAATGTGAGGGTGACAGAGCACTGGAACAGGCTACCCAGATGGGTTGTGGGATCTCCTTCTCTGGAGACATTCAAGACCCACTTGGACATGCTCCTGTGTGACCTACTTGAGGAAGTCTTGCTGTGGCAGAGAGTTTGTACTGGATGATCTTTCTGGGTGCCTTCCAACCCTTTAAGATTCTGTGATTCTGTAAAAATAAAAGCAGTAAGGCTGCGTGAATCATAGAATTGTTTTGGTTGGAAAAGACCTTTTAAGATCATTGAGTCCAACTACTAACCTCACATTGTCAAGCCCACCGCTAAATCACGTCTCTAAGCACTTCATCTAGACATTTTTTAAAAATCTCAAGGGATGGTGATTTTACTGTCTCTCTGGGCAGCCTGTTCTGGCATTTAACAACCCTGTCAATGAAGGAGTTCTTCCTAATATCCAATCTAAACTTCCTCTGCTGTAACTTGAGCCTGTTTCTTCTTGTCCTATCACTTGCTGGGAGAAGAGACTGAACCTTTCTGCAACCTCCTTTTGGGTAGTTGTAGAGAGTGATAATATCTCCACTCAAGTTTCTCTTCTACTGGCTAAACATCCTCACTTCCCTCAACCACACCTCATCAGACTTGTGATCCAAACCTTTCACCTGCTTTGTTGCCTGTCTCTGGACAGGGTCCAGCACCTCAACGTCTGTCCTGTAATGAAGGGATCAAAACTGAACAACACAGTATTTGAGGTGCAGCCTCACCAGCACCGAATACAGGGGGACAATCGCTTCCTTGGTCCTGCTGGTCATGCTATTTCTGATACAGGCCAGGATGTCATTGGCCTTCTTGGCCACCTGGGCACAGTGCTGGCACCTGTTCAGCAGGCAGTCAATCAACATCTCCAAGTCCTTTCCTGCCACGCAGCTTTCCAGCATGGGTGTAACACAAGTACAATAAGATAGTAAAATAGACTTGTAAGTATTAGACAGTCACAAAAAGGTTCACTTTTAAAAAGGTTCTTAATGAAATCTACTAAACACTATTATTTATAACAGTCCTTAAGTACAGTTTGGTGGTCTCCTTGGGGATACATCTGACCAGTGAAGTGTAACAATACAGGTTGCAGCAGGTACTTCTAAACATTGTGCCTGACAGTTTGACAATAAAACAAGCACAATATTTGTTTCATATTCCAGTGGGAATGTGATACGGAATGTGCTGCTTTCAAAACTCAATGTTCATATTCCATTGCAAAATATGCACATATATGCATGCATAAGAAAAGGCAAGCAATAGACACTCAGTCTCAACTGAGTGCTGTTATTTTTAGAATTTCCATCTTTCAAATTTCTCCATCTCTTCCAGACTGGAAGTACAGTCCTTTGCAGAGGCTTCTTGCAGCTTACAGTGTATCTGTATGGTCTTTGGAGTCTTGCTCCTCCTGGACTTCACAGCAATGGATGAATGCCAGCATCGATCTTAGGGCAATGTGCCTGAGCTAATACCGTAATCTATCCTGGGAGCACAGTTGAGCTGGTGGGCAGCCAGCCAGCTGGAAGGAAAGATGGAGCAAGGGCATATCTGTCTGCCAAAGACAGTGATGGCAAACATGTAGGCTGAAAATTGGTCCGTCCAGATAGACATCTCAGGATTTTAAAATGTCTATTTGTTGCCCAAAAATGGCTCATGTTGAAGCAATATTTAAGCCCAAGCTTTAGGTCTGCTATCAGGCACGAGCATGTAGACTGATGTTTGACAAGAAGAATCAATTATTTAATCAATGTTTAATCAGTTTAAATTTTCAAATCTCTGGATTTTTTTTATATAACCCCAAGAAAGGAGGACTTTGACTCTGGCTTGTCCATTGTCCAAAATAAGAAGCGATTCATTATATCCACTTTGTTGTAGGTTTAATTGCTACATAGAGGCCACATCAAAGTGAAATTAAAGTTTTTTTTATTTTGTTATCTGATTTTTAAAAAGAGAATAAAAGGAATCATTTAAGATCAAGTCAATGTTATCCAGGACAGTGAATCTTACCAGGACAGATGTTGTTTTGAGTGGGATTATTTAAATGAAGAAACAAACAGAAGCGAGAAGACATCAGTGGAGGTAGGAAAGTGGAATATTGTCTTGACCTAAGAACACAACTAGGAGTAAATCAGTTGAGAGACTTTGCCTGGTTTTAAAGCAGGTAAATTACTCTTGTCCAACCCAAAGTGAAGATTCACAGAGTTAGTCTTGATTAGGCTCCTGCAGATTACAAATATTCACATAAAAACAACAACACTATCTTTTTGGTTTTCTTTTGTCAGAAACAAGTTACTGTATTTTAATGAAACTCTCTGGAAGTTAGAGCAGATTGAATCTAACATTGCATGTCATCTGAGTTTGCAACAGTCAAGCTAGCTATTCTATGTAATAGACTGAAATGGTCTAAACTTTTTCTAGTTTGGATGCATCTTTAATGTCTCCACTGCCAAGATTTTGGCTTTAAGGGAAAGGAATACTTTACAGAAGGAACATGACATTGAAAATTTAAATAAGGATGGGAAAACTGTTTTCTTACAATCAAAAGTAGATCAAGAATCAAGAATAGATTTTTAATGGAGGTCATCTTACCTTTTACTAGTCAGACTACTGCATAAAATGTGATATTACATAATAACAGTATAATGACAGTGGTATACCTCATGGGTACATTTAACTGACGTACTACTGTTAAGGTTTTGGAACATGAATTTGAGTCATTTGCATATAAATCAGAAAAACATGTGCAAGTTACTGCAATTTCAGTTACAGAATACCAGTCTAATCTGCACATTTTATACAAAGGAGTCTTTCTAATTTCTTTTATCACTTCTTATATAAAATGAAATTTTTAGATGGCTTTTCATCCTTGTCCTAAAAAGAGATACAGGACTGAAAGTAATAGTTTAATTTCTCGATTATAAGAGTAATGACATCAACAAATAAAAAGTCATAAAGGTTTCATTTTTTAAATAGAAAGCTTACCTTTTGTTCTGCAGCAAGGATAAATTCTGTACCCCTTTTTAGCTGAATGGAATTTCAAACTGATTTACTGCAATAAACACAAATTCCAATATACACTGGTGAGGTGTAAATCTTGTGGAGTTTGTTTTTTGCTGCTACTATTAGCTTAAACCTTACTTTATTCATTAATGATCTTGGGGGGACAAAAAAGGAAGAAACAATCATTATATTTCATTCTCGGGTCTTTAAAAAAAATCCATGCATATACAGAAATGCTAAATTAAAGTTTAAGTTTGGGAGAGTTTCTTTTTATTTACAACACAAACATGAATGAGAGCACTCATTTGTTGTGAGAAACAGCTTGTGAAAAACTCCAAAGACATAAGGCGATATGAGCTTGTGATAGGACATAAAATGTGATGTAGTGAGAAAGTGTGACAGGATGAGTGAGGAAAGATTTTGGTGTGGAACAACCCTTTTCTGAGAGGCTTCACACAGATACTACACACTGTTTTGTACTTTAGAAAGTTGACACACATTTGAAACACTTCTCTAAGTGTGGTATTTAGAGTGCTGGAGTCCCAGAGGAAATGTAACAGAAATTTATCAAGAGATCTGACATGTTAAGGATACAAGAAAAATTACAGTGATTTAAAGTTGCATTTCACAATGGTGGTTTCTACTTGTTTGAGTGCAATCACATGCTGGAAGTTTGTTTTTCAGTGAAGCTGCTGAAAGGTCTGGAGAACAAGTCTTATGAGAAGTGGCTGAGGGAGCTAGGGTTGTTTAGCCTGGAGAAGAGGTAGCTTAGAGAGGACATGTACACTTTATACAACTATTGAAAGATTGCCGTAGGGAGATGGGAGTTGGTTTCTCCAGGAATGAATAACAGGACAAGAGGAAATCGACTGAAGTTGTGTCAGGGGAGGTTTAATCTGGAGATTAGGAAGAACTTTTTCACCATGAGTCTTACTAAGTGCTCAGGGAGTCATCACCCCTGGAGGTATTTAAAAGATGCATAGATGAGATGCTGAGGGATATGGTTTAGTGACAGGCTTGGCAAGATTAGGTTAGAAGATGGACTCAATGATCTTAAAGGGCTTTTCCAACTGAAATGATTCTATGATTTAAAGATCCTATTTTGAGATTTGGGAAACTAGTTTTGTCTTCTGAACAGATGAGAAGTCAATGTTTCAACCTGTCTTCATCATCATGGAATAAGAGTCTTTAAGCATGAATCAGCACTAGCCGCCTTTTTTTAAGAACTACATCAGCCAATGGTTTATTACTGATAGTACTTTATCGCACTGCCACACTCAGTGAAGTGCTGTATGACCATAGATATAAAATAAGACTTGTTAGAGTGTTCCCTTTCTTTCAAGTTGCATTAAGCATTCAAATACATGACATATCAATTGACAATTAAATCAAATCCTTCTAATGAAATGAACATCATATGACCAAGATATCTACCTTATAAAAGTCAGAGAAACATAAAAGTCTTGGGTATAAATATTCATGCCCATCTGCAAATTAAACCAAAAATTTGGAAGCAGACTACACTTGTGCATAGAGCAAAGACCATTGGATGATTTATTCTTTACAGTGGACATTCTTTGTAGTTGAGATATTTTAGTCTGTAGAATCATTTCCCCTTTATAAAGACTGTAAGTGCTACATGGTGATATTTGGAACAGAGTAGTAAACATGGAGTTACATATTACTGTGTACCAGAGTGTATGCTTGCAAAGTTACATGACTAATCACATCACAACAGGTTTTTTTTTTTTCCTTGAGAACATCTGTGACAACTTCCACACTACATTTGGGACTGCCTTCAAAGAACTTTTACAAAGATTTCTATGGAAGCTCTTGTGTCCTGCACTATGAAACAGGTCTCATTTGTATCAAGAGATGGAATTTTGCAGAATGCACAAAAGGACTGAGGTCAGAGCAATTTCACCCTGTAGTATCTTCTTCTAATTCTTTCATTTCCATACATTTCTTTCTTTTCATGTATGTCTAAGTCTGATTTTAATTCAAAGAAAAACTTTTTACTAAGCTCGTGGCATACTGAGCATAGTCCAAATTAAATTAATAAATGTTTTATATTACATGCAGTCATTGAGAATAGGTATTAAAAAAAACCATAAATGACAAGGAATAACACACTAATCTCAGGTACAGACAACAATTTCCTAAGGTGATTAAATGATCAGTATGGAAATAGATTCTGATATGTAAAAGTTCAGATAATTTCTTTGAAATTCTGTTATGCAGAGGGAGTTGAAAAGGTGATAGACTAGAAAAAAAAACCCCTCTTACAGCTATGCTACACTAAGTATTTGGTAAAGTCAATGTATAACAAAAGGAACACATTTTAAACTAAGAACTCATATGATTCACCTAGTCATATGAAAAAAAAACTAAAATCACTAAACCTCTTGCCTAAAATGACAATAAAGTGATCACAGCTGTTACATTTCCTAAATTTCTCCTGACACTTTTGAATGTTACTACAAAGAGGCTTTCTGTATGAAACAGGAGACAGTAAAAGGAAGAATCATTTCAAAAGCTTTTTAGTAGTAGTAGTAATAGTGGTTCAGCATGATAAAACAAGATAGAAAGAAGGAGTCATGACGCAAACTTTGAGTTGTTCTCATAGAACCTGGCTCACATATTAGAGAGGTGGACTCAGAATGCAATATTTCAGGTTTTGCTTTAAATGTAATGTGAGAGGCTGTTACCCTAGTTTGTATTAGAGCACTTTAGATTTTGTACAGTATAGCTATGTTAATATACTTTTTGATTTCTACTATGAATGGATAGCTCCTGAGGTTTACTTTTATACTAATAACAAATTTTGAGTTCACGTTTGTAATTTTTATTATGTAAACTAGCAGTACTGGATCTCAAGTAATTCCTAAACAAACTAAAATAGTTATTTGTACTTCAATCACATGAGTGTCTGAGTGGTTGCAGTTTTCATATGCTCTGTGTGTCATGTCAAACAGCTCTGTGCCAAAAGAAAAGAAAAGTTTATTCCCGTAATCAGGAAGAGGAGGAAAGAAAAAAGAGAGAAACTGATCTGCCACAATGGATAGGAAGGAAAGCTTGTTTTGTCTCTTTTAATTTGTCTAGTAGGGCTGACATGGCAAAAACACTGCAGTACAAGGTTGTTGAGACAAGGAAACCTTGCTTGAAGCAGTTCTAAAATGCATCATGGAAAAAAGCAAACATAATAGAAAGCAAAATTTCAGCCTCAAAACTGAGAATCCAGTGCTAGGAGATGGGAATTAGATCAGATTCTGTCTAATTGAGAGGGGAAGTGTAGGCAAGACTTTCCATAACCTGCCCTGTGCAAAATAATTTCTCTTCCATGATGTGCCTACAACCACGTCCTGACTGCATTCTTACACAAGTCCAGGGCCTAAAGGGAGCCAGGATTTTCCTCCTGGTTAAGCTTCAATGACAGCTAAGTAGGAAAGCAGGCTGGTTTACATTTTCCCTCTCTCCTACCAAATTCCAGTTCTAATATTACAATCACAGGTGCAGAGACATTAACATGAAGTGTTCATTAGATCAAGAAATCTGGATTTGTGTATCTTAGACTGTTTAAATTTCACAAGATGTTTTAGAGCCCAAGAATTTGTTTGTACTTGACCAAAATGATCTTTCAGAAGAGCAACCAAGCTGAAGAGATGAAAAACCCTAATTTATTCGAATTTTATTCTAATTGTAGAAGCATTCCTACTTTTTTCCTGGGAAAAAAGTCCTTGAATTTCGCATTTCAGATTTCAGCAATTTTTTCTTTTGTTCCTTAGAAACAAAAGCCAGACAGTACTTAATTTAGACAATATTTTCTTCCTTTGAAGTGATACACTGTAACTGTAATTAGATCTCCTTTCAATCCTCTCATCATAATAAAACAAATTCTTCTCTTTAAACATTTGTCCTTGAGTCATGAACTTTATTTGAGAGCCAATTATCTGTACTTCATAACTCCTAAATTCTATATCTTGCTGCCTATTAAAACTGTTAGCTGCATTTTTTCTAAATCCTAAATGATATATACTTTTCTCTACTGTACTAGAATAGGTCTTGAGGTCAAAGTATTCCCCTTTATTGAATGTGGAATCTTTTGTTTTGGAAGGTAAAACGTTATTGAAATATTGCTATTTTTCAGTTTTAATTTTCATCTAGTCCTTGCACTTGACTGACTGCAGATTGAAAGGTAAAAATTAGCAAAACAATCAGAATACAAACAGAACATCACCCATGCATTTTGAAATAAAATGAAATGTTTAGTGCAAGGTTATGTCAAAGAATCAGGCTATATAAAAATATGTAGCATTAATACAGAAAAGTGAACAGAAATGTTAAGAAGTGCACAGATTGAATACAGATTGTAAATCTTCTCCCAGGAAGTATGGATAAGTTCTCACATCTTTCATAGAAACATTATTATGTTCTACGTTTTATGTCAGGTTAAATTGATAAAAATAAAAAAACTGATAACAATTAAAGAGTGATTACAAAATAGTTACAATATGAGAAAAGGAATTCTGATGGGGAAAAAATGTAATAAATATACCAAGTATCATGGTAATTCAAGAAGTGATGGTATTTTCACTTAAGTTCCAAGTCATTAATATAAACCTCAGTCCCAGCACATCTCAGTCTTTTCCTGCTCCTATTTGAATTACCACCTAACGATTCTCCCTTGTGTGGAAAGCAACCTCATGGCTTAACAGCAGAAAGGGTAGCTGAAATGGGATCTCAACAAAGACTGACATGAGAAGGAAGCCCCAGAGACAGTACTAGCTGTCAATGTCCAGAGGAAAGAAAGGGCTGTGAACACAGTGACCGGCAGAAAATGGGAGATTTCCCTAACAGAAACCTTTAGCTTCAAAAATTTTCATCAAGAGAAACAAGTCATGAAGAAAAGGATGACCATAGACAGACTTCACCAGATAATGAGTTGCTGTCTTTCCAACTGGAAAACTGGGAATGGAGTAATAAGATACTGAGTCAAATAGACGGCAGCATGGACATGTTCTGCATGACTTTGAAAGAAATGCCATGTCCTAAGAAACTTGTTAGGTTTTTTCTTTAAAGACATCAAAAATAGAGCTGATGAGAATAAATTTATAATACCTAGACTCTGACAGTGTTTGAAATACATCACAACATCAAAGGTTAGTATCACAGCATATAAGATTAGTAGTAAAGTGTCATCCAAGAGAGCTGAACCAAAGGCAAATGCACTTCTGAAAGAAAATATTTTGAGGTGAACAGAGAGGACAAGCACTATATAGCAAAGCTCAATATTATGACTTGTTCACTGTAGTAGAGAGATAGAGTAAGACATGTGTTGTTGTAACAAGCTGAAAGAAGGTTAGCAAAATAAGAAGAAAATAAATTACAATAGCAAACTATCTGGTTAAAGGGTTGACATTTCCTTCCTGTTCATTTTTTTTTAAATACTTGAACATTCCAAAATAACAAGGGTACATTCTGAGTTTTTACATGAAAGAAAGTGACAGATATTTAAAATTTAGGTCAAGGTGATTACCAAATTAAAAAAAAAAAAAAAAAGCATTGACAATATTTTTGCTTGCAAGTGTTTTAATTACATTGCCCTCAGGAGCCAGAGAATACTGAACCTTGACTCAAGCTGGAGAATTTCACTTCATGTTGAGATAAGCATGGCATCATTTGCTCTGTATTTTCATATGAGAACTACATAATGACCTTCTCGAACAGATGAAACTAAATTATGTGATAACACCCCATGTTACTGTTTAAATTTCTCTTACCTCTATATTTGTACCTTTCTCATAATAGGAAAACCTATTTTTATGAGAGACTTGATGAAGGATTTGTCTGAAATTAAAGTGACTATAAAACAGATTGTGGAACTTATTGGCCCAATAAACAATCAGAACAACAGTGAACAAACAGAATTCATCCAGTAAATTAACTGAGGAATAAAGTAGAAAAGATACTATAAGAGTTCAATGCCGCCTTGTTTGAAAATCTTTTTTGTGACTGAAAAGTGAAAGATAATATGAGAGCCACAAGTATGAGTTTCAAGGGAGACCTGAAAATCTACAAAACTTAAGCTTTGTCATCTAAAAATTATCTTAAAAACAATAGTCTTTAGAGATTATATATATCTGATGACTTCTAAGAAATTAAACAAAAGGAAGACTGTTGTTCCCACGCTAGTCCTACAGATATGAGAATGAGGGCCCAGAGACACTGCCAGCTGTCACTGTCTGGAATCAGGAGAGGGCATTTACAACTAATCAGTCATTGTTTCTATTGATTTGAAGGGAACAGAAAGTTCTTAAGTGAGGTGAACATATACTATCTGCACCATATTAAGCTTTGCTCTCACACTATCCCAATTTAAAGTTACAAATCTGAACATGGGTGCCTGAGACTTGTAGATGAGACAAGTTGAGCAAAGGTGAGTTTTACTCTCCAGTCACCCATTCATTTTCATTCAATGTGCATAACGTTGAATCAGCTCCAGAAGACTAGAAAAAAATTATCAGAATTAGTTTCACATTCTATTTGAGAACTAGATTTTGGTTCACTATTAATTTCCATGGGATGTTTTGTTACTTTTATGTACTTTAAACAATGGGTTTTCTGTTCACCATAGCTCCTTGCACATCATTTAGTTCTCTTCTAGTGTATTTTCTGATCCACATACATCAGATGTCTCAAGACCTTCCTGTTCTCATCACACATTTTTTTTATCTCCCTTTCTTGCCTCTCTTTCCTGTCCTTTCAGTCCTCCAGATGGACCCTACCTCAACTGCTCTCTCAGTGAAGCTTCTGTGGAAACACTGACTGCCAGAAAAGTTCAGGGAGCTGGATCCTTATCTTAGCTTGAGAATCTCACATCCATTTAGAGAAGTAGATATTGGCTGTTTGAAGGTTCCTACAGTCTCATCTGACAAATCGGAGTGTTTCAGTATTTCAGTCCAAGCAGAAGGAGAACAAATGTCAAAGTATCTTTCTCAACTGTACCCCAAGCAAAAATTTTTGTTTCTAGGTGGTCATCTTAATGATCGAATCTGCTCTTGCACCATCTTGGAGGCATCTGGGTTTAACCTCTTGATTGAGAAATAGATTCTAAAAACTTAGGTGCTCTGAGTTACGTACATGTGGAGAGTGCAGGTGGTCCGTAAATATTATGAACACAAAACCATCTTATATAGTGGGTGCACACTACCAGGTTTCTGTTGACAAACAGTTAAAAGGTATTAAATTATGACAGGAACATTTTCCTGGACTTTAAATGAATAATTTAGCACTAGTAGTAGATGTACTGTAAACATTATGTAAATAAAAATTGGAAAAACTTTGCAACTTTCCTAAGGTTTCTTTTTCTGACAGTGCAAAAGGCTAGTGGAATCAACTGCTAAAGTCACAGTAAATTCTAATTCATTATACTTATATAAATATATATTTATTATCTGTAAATATTTATGTTTATAAATACCTATATTCATGTAGTGTAATGCATTTTCATTTAAATATAATTCATAATAATATATTTATACATATAAATTATATCATATGAAATATAATGTTATGTTTATTTCCATACTTAGTCTCCTATTGAATTTTTATGTCAAGTCCAGAGATTTTCCACATATTTTGAGAAGAATTCATAAATTCATCTGTCTCCAGCATTGCTTTCTCCAATTTTTGGCACTCACTTCCCATTTCTGCCACCCATCACTACTGTTTTACTGCCCCAAATGAACAAAGTTTCCCAACAATTCTCCATCTCCTTCTTTGCTTGCTTTTCCCTCTCATGTTGTTTATAGAGTTTTAATTTTCAAAGCTCCTTCCTTCAGCCAAATGTCTCATCATTTTCTACATTGTTTTCCCCTTTTATTACTGCTTGTTCTTTTCCATACCACAGCCAGGTGCTTCAATAAGCTCATGATGGAATCAAGAAGTATCAATCTCATTTCTTACAATCTGCAATCAATTTGTTGCTTTTTAATTTTACTTTTCCTTTTCCTTTAAAGTTTTCTCCATATTTTTATTTTATTTATTTTAAGTCTTCAGGTTATTTATAAGTAGATCCAACAGAGAGCAACAGAGTTCACAGCCCAGATCTACAAGGATTGTTTCCTTCCCATTCCTTCTGCCAGATGTAGATATAGCAAATATATGTATACACACACACAGCCAAATGTATAATATATGTATTAAAATATTTAAATAAAATATTTAGCATCAATATTCCAATATTTATGTAGTGTATATATACATATACTACCTAGAATAAATATTATCTATATAGAAAATATTAGTAGTATATTAAAAAAATTAAATCTAGATTGAACAAAAAGATAAAAAATGGTGTAATGGATTTTTTTTTTCATTCTGTATGTTAGGGTTCAATGAAGACTTAAATGGGGAATAGAACACAGTTTTTAATGGACCTCAATAGCAGTGACTCCATCCATTTTCAAATCCATGAATAAAATAAGAAACCTTCTACCTGCAGGTCACCACTGTCTATGAAAACTTTGTGTCACTAATACGATACTTGTGAGATTCCACCATTAACTTGACTTCCCTGTGATCTCCATCTCTGGGTAAAAGATACATAAACAAAATCTGTCATTTAAAATTCCCATTTTTTTAATTCTTTTTTTTTAATGCAGAAATTAATAATACCTTTCTGTTTTGTTTTTTTTTTTAACACATTTAGACAACAATATATTTAATCTCCTTGTATAATTGTTTCCTTTTCCCTGACAGGGAGGAGATCAGAAAAAGCAAACATTAAACGTGCCACTCTCTTTTCCCAAGACTTCATAAAATTTGAAGTCAGACATGAATGCTTCTGAGTATCAGTCTTTCATATTTTATATTTCAAGTATGGAATATGATTCCATCTGTCTCAAATTTTTCGCCGCAACACCTTTTATTTGAAAACTCTTTTTTGCTGTGTCTTTAATTTTGTGTGTTTTCCAAAAATCATTCTATTTGGGAAGATAAAGAAGGCTCGGCAACTTAATCTTAATTTCAATACTGATTCTAACAATGACATTCACTTTTTTCATCAGAAGTACTTAACAATAATTACAAAAGGTCTATAAAGAAGATACCTTATGCTTATCCCTTAAACATTGTATTGTTATTAACACATTAATGTACTCTAAATATTTAATAAATTAGCTCCATCTAATAGCTATCTATCTATTAGAGATTCCTCTTCAAACCCCCACAACTAAACTCCAAATAAATTAATGTCTATGTCAGAGATTTTGGCAGTGCATTTCACAAGCATGGCTAGCTGGCTTTGCTAGCTTAGATGAGTAGTGTATCCACAGAAACTATGTGAATTTTGTCTTTATCAACTACAAATCAGGTAGAAACCTATGTCTTTTGAACATCCTGAAATTCTACAAGAATTGACTTCTCAGTGACTGAGAAGACAATTTTGCCTTAGCAATAATCATGTGGCTTACTGAAATGCTCCCAAACCTGGTAAGACTAGATCAATACATTAAGATAGTCTGTCAAAAGCTGGCTGCGTAATATTCTTTAGAATCCACAGCTAGAATCCAAGGCTACCTGAGTATTAAGATCATAATCCTTCTTTGAATTTCCTTCACCTTTTTCTTATTTTATCTCTGTACATCTGTTCTTCTGGTTTAATCATTCAAACAAATAAATATCCCTACTTTATTTCAAAAATGGGGAAAAAAAGTAATTATATATGAAGTTTTATAT
>WBNH01008217.1:25748-76300 GCA_013401255.1 Urocolius indicus
TATATATATATATATATATATATATACAAGGAAATATATATAAAGGATGGTTTTATATAGTTAGAGTTCTGGTAGAAAATAACCAATAATATAAAATATAAAGCATGCCTACATATCTTGTGGCAAGTAGTTAATAATTTGATGTCAGATCAATATGATTCAGTCTGTTCCTTTTGCCATGCCCCTGAGGAATACAAAAGCTTACAGCTTAATATTTTCTGACCTCATACAGCGATTCTTGTTTGTGTAAGGCAGCAGTGTTTCTTTTCAGTATATTTTGATGCTATCATTTTTTTGACACCTTGTCTCACATGGATTTTAAGTGTTGATGTGCCTTTTCAATTGCCAGTAAAGTTTAGAAATATGTATTTTTGTAGTGTTACTCTCGTCAACATTAGCTACATCTACCTTATTATTTTAATTCAGAGATGTAGTCCAGGTTTGACATCCTCAGTTATGTGCACTGGCTGTATTGACAGAATGGGTTCGGTACTCACTAGATACACTTTTTTCTGAGGAAACTAGATTTTAGCTCCACAACAGGCATAAACAAATGTGATCCCAAGGGACCACATGAAATGTTGAACTAGTGACTACTCAGCTTCACACCAATTGTATGAGGAGAATATTTGACTCAGGACTCAGCTAAAGCTGATGCCAAATGGGGAGAATATTTGGCTCAGAGGACTCATCAAAAGCAAATGCCAAGTAAAGTCACAAATCTAAATACAGGTTGACTGTAAGTCTTCTAACCCCAGCTGATCCAAACTAGTGACCTCCAGCTGTGCTAAATTACATGCTAGTATGGATGTAGACATATTCTTTGAACAACACTGGGTTGTTTGCCATTTTGTCATTGACTACTGAAGAGTGAAAGTGTTATAGAAAAGGGATAGTGAAGAAAGTATTCTGTTTGAAGGTCCCTAAAAAAATCGTGGCAGTTAAGAATAACTTTTACATTTCATAATGATGGAATTATTACAGACATATCTATATATTTCAATGTGTATTTTAGTTCTTTAAATAAAGTGAAGATTCATGTCTCCAAATTAAAGTCTGGAAAGTGATAAGGGGACTGTAAGATGTTATTACTTCATTTTTTCTTTGAGTTACTTTGGGAAGTTCTTTGTTTGCTAATAAGACTATTCTAATGCCCTGAACATCTTTAGGTATTGCATAACAGAACTGTGATATTTAACCCTAGGTTCTGGGGACTCCTATCACCAAAGGACTTGTTAAGTTCCATACTGCTGCACTGAAGTTCTTTTCATATGTATTATTTTAGAAAATTGACAACTCCATTCATGATATAATGTGGTCACTCAGAAAAGATCAATAATCCCTTTGCTACAGAGTAGAACTAAATCACAGAAGTATAATGCTGTTTTCTGATATTTGTTAGGGAAGCAGACACCAAAGAAACCATATTAAAAGTGAGAAGAATGTGGGGATAAGGAAAAAAAAAGAAAACATGAATGAAGGGAGCAGGAGTCTGCAAAGCCCATATCACACACCTTTTAGTTGTCAACACCAAATGTAGAAATTGGAGGGAAAGAAATAAAAATTGTCCACCCATGTCTACACTAAAAAATGTTATGGACTACCCAGTGTACACTGCAAGTCAAATTCATACTTCACTCTAACAAGGAATGTAGGAGAGCTGTTCAGCAGCTATTCTCTGAAGGTGCTATTAAGTCTATACTGCAGCATGGGTAACAACTTTCAGAGAGGAAAACTCTTGTGAGGATTATTACAACCATAAAGCTGTAACTTGGCGGATAGATAAAGGTCACTCAGAAAAAGTAAATAATACCCCTGCTCCCGTGTAGAACTAAATCACAGAAGTATCACGCTGTTTTCTAATATAAAAACATGGAGTTTATTAGGTATAGTACCATGGGATCACTTTAAAAATCTCTACTGGAAATCACAGATGAAACACATGCACATGTTTTATGAACTAAATTGGAAAGCTAGTCCCAAATAGATGTTTTGTTCTTGTTCATTTCTGGGTGTTTTTTTTTACGCTTCCAAATGTCTTAATTTTCATCAAAAATATAATAGAATAAAGGTATAATTATTTAGTGCAAGCAATATTTGCATTCCAAAAAGACTGAGAAATCTGTAGTGTAGTAATTCTATCCATCAAAATGTAGTGAAACAAAATACTATCGCATTTGTAGCTTGATTTATATTTATTCATAATGACATGGTTTATGTCTGATTTTAAGTCTCTTTGGATCTCTTTCTATCTTTCCTCTGTCTTGTAGAGACTGGCATTTTCTTTGACTCTGCTTTATCATGTCTAACTTTAAGTCCTTACTGGATCAAGTGTGTTGCATTAGTCATCTAGCCTCTTCACAAAGCCTAGAATAAGCAAGATATAATCCTTTATAAACTTTTTTTCCTATGAGCAGTGTTGCTGCATATGTGCAATCTTCGTTCTGATTCAATTATTTGTTTTATTATAAACCTAATCACGTTGTTCAATCAAATTCTGAAGTGGAATTGTGGTGAAGGCGTGAGAGGAAGCAAATTCCACTGTGCCTATGAAAGTATACAAGAGAAATGGATAACATAGCAAGGATTTACTGTAGGCCTCCTGTTGTAAAGAAAATGTAGATGAGAATAATTGAAAGTGACTATAACTTCCAGAGGGTTTCATATGACAATGAAAGTTATTTGTTCTGAAAGTAGTACAGGATTATAGAACAAAGCAGTCCAAAACTTCTTAAAATATTCCAGACATACTGGAAAGAAATCAGATAATTTTTTTAAATGAATATTGAAGAGGAATGTGCCAATTTAAAGTTGGTAAGCATTTTGTGTGAATTATTAAGAAATAAGTTCTACAGAAAGGGAAGCACTGTGAGGACAACAGACTTCAAAAAACAGTTTCTCAGGCTCAGGATCCTAATAGCTTCTAAAGGACATATTATGGGTGACATGCCAAAATAGAAAATATGTAGGAGAAATTTAGAAATAGGCAAACACAACTATATTATGAACCTTTTAACAACCACAAAGTAGGGAACCCAACAACAGGAATAGCACAAAAAGTACAGAGATAAAAGGCAAAAAAATGAAGCTGCAAGAGAACTTACCATTAACAAATAACATAGAAACCAGTAAGAAAAGTTATCTGTGTTTCCCCACACAAATGTACATAACTATATTGGAAGAGCAGAAGAATGCATCAGTCTCTTATTTAGACAAACAGAAGTGTAAATGGTAGGTTTGTAAAATAGAGTGAAATAGTCTTCTCTATTTTCATGAAAAAAAAATTAATCTTCAAATGAGAGATTTTCAAAACTTTTTCAAAATAGAAGTGTGGATCAAAAACAGGAAATGGGAGGTTGGATACTATTTAGATTAATTAGGAATGTTTAACTTCAGAAGGCCTGTTGGATTCATTTGATATTACCAAAGAAACTAATTACAGCTGTTTAGCTGTGCTCTGTTGACTCTTACATTTACTCTTAGCAGTACAGGAAAAAGGGGAAGGGGTCAGCTAAATTCAGTAACTCTAACAGCAAGGGTGAGAGAAGGACATTCTGGACAAATCTGTTCCAGACAGCACAGCTTCATTTTTGGAAGACTACATTAAATAATAAAATAACCCATTTCTAAGTATCTAACAAATAGTAAGATGTTAAAAGTGGTATCTATCTGTCAAGAACAAATCACGTCAAACTACTCTAATTTCTTTCTTTGACAAGGCAACTGACCTAGCAGATAAATGGGACTCTGAGGTTATGTTATACTTTGACATAAATAAGGCTTTTGACACTGTTCCACATGACATGTTCATAAGATTAGTGTTAACAACCTGGATCAAAGAATGGAGAGTACACTTCTAAAATTTAATGATGATATCAAGCTAGGAATATTTATTTGCAAGCTCTTTGGAGGACAGAGTAAGAAATCAAAATGATCTTGACAAAGTGAACAAATTGTGTAACAATAGTAAAGATCAAAGTCATCATCAAGAAGAGTAATTCTCTCAATTCATTCTGTTTTTAATAGAAAAGAGAATCCTAAGAAAAGACATGAGGTATCAAGACTTCTAATATGTAAAATGACTGCAATGACTTCTAATACTTTAAAATTATATGAATGACTCTTCTTGATCCTAACTGGTAACGAAAAGGAGTGGGGGAGGTAGCTTATTTTAAAGCAAGTAAAATATTAATTTAATTATTTTGCTAGATGAGAGAACTGAAAAGAGCCTGAGTGGAAACAAAACATCTTAATATCTCTGTCATATTTTGTTCTTTTTAAGGTAGGAATACCATGACAGCATTTTTGCTTCATTTTTTTTCATATTTACCTTTCAGACCAGAACCTGTGAACATAAAAACCAACAGTTTTAATTGTATTTTGTTAAAAATAGGCCTTTCAATGTTTCCATTTCAGTTTCAGTTTATTTACTTTTATGAGCATTACCTTTTCTTAGCGATCACAACTTCTCATTTAAACGAGTTCTTTGATTGCCCTCTCTAATGTACTGTGTCAGAGAAGATATTATTTCACTGAAAAACTAAGACTTCAAGTTTTGTATCTGGGAATGCATCCAAGTAATTTGTGAAGTATTTTCCACCACTTTATTAAACTGTCTATGTTTCTGTTGTACTTTCCCTCATTTTTGTCATGAATAGGAGTGGGAGAGATGGAGAGAATTAAGATAGCATTCAAAACAAAAGGATTCAGATGTGTTTAACAAAATTTTCTTTTGGTCAGTCTAGTTGAAGGAATACAGAACAAACACAACTAGAAAAGCAGAGTAAAGTAATTTCCTTTGGGGATATTTGAATGAGCAGACTTCTTTCTGATTTAATTTCAATTATTTTGTAAAACCAAGCAATTCCCCTGGACAGGAAAGCTAAGATTAAAATTAATTAGAACAATATAATTTTGTAAAGAAAAAAGTGCAAGAGTTTGTTATGGAAATAAAGGATTTGTTATGAATTAAAACTATATGTTACCTTGATCCTTTAATTTAAACATCAAAATAGCAATCTACTTATGCATATAAATAATAAATAGAAGATAGCACTCCTATCATGGTTGTTAAAATAACAGTCCAAGAATTCTGCAGTTGAAGCCCTTTTCCATTTCAAAACAAGGAAATGCAAGATTGGAAAGGAAATCATTACTTTTCAAAAATGCCAGCATGAAAATGCACTTCGTAAATTCAATAAACATAAATAATAATAATAACTTGTTATTGAAAAATGGGGACCTATGCCAAATATAAACCTCTGGCTATGCCACAAAATGAAAGATTCTCTTTTCCTATGTGAATGACATAATGGGGAAATAGGATCAGTGCCAAAGAATTAATGATTTCAAATGCACTTAAACTTTAGAATTGGGAGATGCACAAACAGGCAAAAAAGTAAAATCAGACTAAATAACACAATGCACATAGACCATTGGAAAAAATAAATTAATTGATATGGTTATAGTCTGTTCAATTTTATAGTATTTGCACAAGTATATCTCTGTACTGAAGCAGATAGATCATATACAGCTATGTAGGCGTGAGCTCAAAATTTTACAGAAAGTTCCACTTGAACTTGAGGGAAAACTTCTTTACTGTGAGGGTGAGGGATTACTGTCACAAGCTGGCCAGGGAGGTGGTGGAATCTCTTCTGGAGATTTTCGAAGTCACCTGGACATGTTCCTTTGCAACCTGAGAGAGGTCAATCTGCCTTAGTAGAGTTGGACTAGATGATCTCTAGAGGATCCTTCCTATCTCTACCATTCTGTGATTCTATGATAGTCATTATATTTGAAAAAAACATGTCTTCAGTGCCAATGCCTACAGACCTCAGAAGCTCTGATTGACTTCAGATGTAGTGGCCTAACTATTAACTTCAAGAAAAACTTGAATCACAGGAATGAATTCAATATTGGATTAATCAAAAGATACAGGCAAAGAAATTCCACTAAAACACATTCCTCAGCCATCATCTCTTCTAGATAAGCACAGCTTTTAGAGATTTTTTTAAGTACATGACAAAACCTACTATGTTTCAGCCACAATTTTTTAAAAGTACATAATCAAACACTTACTTTACAACCCAGTTTGTAGTATCAACAAGCACATAGACTTTCCTTATTAAATTCCTTGGAAGTTCTGGTGTTTAATTAGATGCTCTTCCTGTCAAACTAATACTTCTGTCATGTCCCTCTATCTCTCATGCACACTTTTGCCTCACCCTATTTGTCGTCTCTCATGTGATAAATATTCAAATATAACCATACCTGTGACTGTGAATCTGTTTCTTGCCAAAAACATAGAGTTCCATTGACTTCCTGTGGGTTGTGACTTCTCAGCAATTTGAAAAATTAGCTAATATATTTATGGTGATTATTTTCTCTAAAGTCAAGTGTTATCAAAAAGCGGTTTCTGTAATAGCGAGAATATTTTTAATTCTAGAAACAAACAAAAACACCCCCAAAAAATCACAAGATAGCATTTGAAAAATCAATATCTGATTTTAGTGTGATGCTTTATAAAAAACTAAAATCAAGTACTATCCTTTGATATCATTTCATACAGCATTTCCAAGGACATAACTGACTTAGGGAGTTTGAGTGCTCTAAATCATAGAAAAAGAGCTAGTTGAGTTGTGAAGCTTCACAGGTACAGAAAGGCAAGGTCATTAATAAAGCTCCTGGGATATTTTCAATTATTTATATTAGTTGAAGAGCACCAAAATATTGTTATACTCAGTTTTAAAGGTAAGCTGTAATAATTATGCTTGTTTTAAAAATGTTTATTATATTTTCACAGCTACCTAGGTGCAGTAGTCTGCTTAGAAACTGTTCTTATGCTATTGTGTTGTAAGTTATTAGCAAATTTATTTTTAAAAAAAGAAAAGAAGAGGGAATTTTAACTATCTCCTAGAAAATAAGCAAAGTATTAACATTACAAGTATTGCATAGTAAATTAAATTTAATTGCTAACACAAATCTCTCATTTATTTTTCAAATTTTTTGCTTTTTCAAGTCACTTGAATCATCATTAATCATTGATGTACGAAAGTCTGGTGCCTTATCAGGAGTGGAGGGTTCACAAATGCCTTGTCCTTCACTCTTGTGTTGCTCTTACTGTGGTACCTTTAGATCTTGTATGCAAACACAGGGCAAATTAAGCAAAGCAGAATGTAATTGCTGTGTCAGATGTTCCTATCTGGGATCAAGTAATCACCCTCCCCATCTCCAAAACCATCTTCTGAAGCCAGATTTGTATGTCCTAGGAAATGTAAGAAAATCTGGACTTTCAGTTCAATTGTTGTAAAACTGAAAAGGCCTGGTCCAGAACACGTAAGCGTCATGGTTTTGCCCAGCCAGCGATGAAGCACTACAACAGTCTCTTGCTCACCGACCTCCATCCACCCCCACCCTCGTTAGGACTGTAGAGGCCACAGTGAGATGGGAGGAAAAAAGGATAACCAAGGATGTTGTGGATCAGTCATTGATGCAAGCGCAAAGATACAACTAAATTGCAGCAACCAAAAAAATCTTTAAGTCTTGGTAAAATCACTGCACTCTAAGAGATAAAAAGCTAAAACAACTTTTCTTTCAAAACAGAAATTGGATTGATTACATGCACAGCCTGAGTTGCCCTTCTTTTTTACAAGATACATAGCCTGTACTGTCTCAAAGTTGTTCACACTAACCAAACTCAAGACCCACAACCATGAGTCTTTCAGTTTCTTCCTTTCTTTCACTTTCAGATTTAATTCTGGGTATCTCAGTATATAATATTTTTTAAGAACTAGAGTGTGGATATGCCCTGGGAAGTCTTCAAACTCTGGAGTAAAGCATTGCAGGGAGAATCATGAGAGACATGAAAAACAATGTATCT
Source organism: Urocolius indicus (assembly GCA_013401255.1). Taxonomy (NCBI): domain Eukaryota; kingdom Metazoa; phylum Chordata; class Aves; order Coliiformes; family Coliidae; genus Urocolius; species Urocolius indicus. The sequence continues at coordinate 33,628 of WBNH01008217.1, forward strand.
TACTAGCTGAGCACTGGCATTCACACCCTGAAGTATCAATACCGCTCCAGTTGGAGGGCAGTGAGCGTTCTAAAGAAATCAGTTAGAATTTTGCCATCTGTGCCTGCTCAAGCATGTGGATTTTCATTCAAGAATACCCAAATCATGCTCATGCCTAACTATCTCTTATTATATGCTATCTTTTGACTCAGTCTTATACTGAGTGCCTTGCCTAGCAGGCTGAAGTTAGGATATAAACAAAGAAAAGAAGCAAGGAAGGCTGGAAGCCACTTTTTTAACAGATCCAGAAGCATTCTTTCCAGAGTAGCCTGAAAAATACATTCCTCCCCAGCGACTAGGAATCTCTTCTCTTGCCCATGACAACAGCTCTTTAGTTAATAGACTTAAATGGACGATCAGCATCACATATGAGAGCAAATTTCAGCCCTTCTGATGACTGAGTGGCTATAACTTGCCCATCAAAAAAAAAAAAGAAATTTTTGCTAATTCTCAATAACAGATTCACCAAATGGATGTATTTTGCCATGGATTGTCTTTTTATGTAACATAATGCTTGTAATTTTATAGTGCTAACTATAAAAATAAATAGTTCATTTATATTTGTGTCCTATGATAAAAATAATGAAAAAAATATGTTTTTTATAGTGACAAAAATAAATTAACAACAAGACAGACATGCATTATATCATTAGTTGTGCTGCAAAAACAATCTTCTCTTAGACTAGACCTGCTACTAGAACTCATTCTCTACCTGTACAAAGACACTTGTTCGTGCTTTAGAATATTTTTTTCAAAAGTACTTATATGCAAATCACTTTCGGAGATCTCTGTAAAATAATGTTCATTGATTATTTTAGTGCTCTTTTGGAAAACTAAGCAACATTTATGTTCATATCCATCTACATAATAAATAAGAAGTTGAGAAATATTATTTTTAGTTTATCATTTTTTGAGGGGAAATACTAGCTGAAATTATGGCTCTTCTGATAATACAACAATTTTAAACTGTGATGGGTTAATGAAGTGCAGTTTTGTCCCCTAAAGCCAAGGGAAGCTGCTTTTTTATGAAGAATTTTAAGAAGAAATTCCCAAGGTTATAAGATTCAGACCTAAATGTAGGATAAGAAGAAAGTGATATGACCTCTTGAAGCTGCGCTTGCTTATTTCTGCATTATCTGTGCTCTAGAGCTGTTTTTTCATACACTGGTGGCATAATTTCTCATGTTTTAGAGTTGGCTGCCACCTGCTGGGAGTCTGGCCTTATTTCTTTTTTTAAGGTGGTTTGGAGAGCTAGGGTAGGATTGGTTTGCGTTTTAGCTTTACTAAAATGGAAATATGAACTGTGGACGCCTAAATGTATAGATCTAGGCAAAATCGACTTGAAAACAGAAAATATGTGTCCCTTCCTGGTGAAATAGGTTTAAATGGAAATAAAAGTCGTCCTCTTGGATGCTTGTCATGTGTGAGGTTATTATTCAATAAATCATCAAAAACATTAAAAAATAATTAATTTAATCTACTGAATAATACCTCACTAAATGCAAATCAGCATAAACCTCCTTTACTGTTACTAGCACGAAGAAACTATGTATAAAATAATTTATTATTCAATACCATTTAATTTAATATCTACAAAAGCTCTGAATTACAGTGACACTGCAAGAACTTTACCAAAGAGAATCTACCAGCAGTTAATGAAGACTGGATACACCGTATGTTATAAAGTGCTACTGCGTTATAAAGCGCTACTGCTCTGTGGACAGTGGTACACAAAATAACAGGGAAACTATCTTATGTTTGACTCCTTGCAGAATCATGGCCGTAGTCACTGAGAAGAAATGATATTTTTATGACATGAAGGCAATGGCCTAATATAGCTGCAATTTGCCATGCTAGTGTGACATCTGACGTGCCTTATTCCTATGAGACCCTTTTTGCAGTCGTTTTTCAAACTTATGTAATTATTATTATATTTTAATGGTAAACTACCCCAGCCAATCAACCCTATCCCATCATGACTGAAAGAGAGAAAGGCAAAGAGAAAAAGCAAAAGAAAGAGCAAAAGAGTGAAAGGAACAGCAAGAGAGTGAGAAGCAACCAAGGAAGCAAGAAAGTGAGAAAGTGAGACAGTGAGAAGGAGAGAGAGAAAGAGAGAGAGAGAGAAAGAGAGAAAGGGAAAGAGAGAGAGAAGAAAGAAAAGAAAGAAAGAAAGAAAGAAAGAAAGAAAGAAAGAAAGAAAGAAAGAAAGAAAGAAAGAAAGAAAGAAAGAAAGAAAGAAAGAAAGAAAGAAAGAAAGAAAGAAAGAAAGAAAGAAAGAAAGAAAGAAGAATTTCCTTGCACTACTGTTAAAATATAACTACTCAATTCAGAATTAAGGACAGTGAACATCATACAGTCCACGTTGGAGCAAAACCTGATATTGAATAAACTAATTAGGTTCAAATCTAACAAGACTCAAGCTGCCAGTACATACTTGGTGAACAGATGAATTCATCAGTCTGCATCCTACCATATAAGCAGACAGTGTATTATCATACATAACTGAGGAAGTACATTGAGAGTGTGAGTGGCACAACTTGCAACTTACACTGCAAGCAGTGACCTACCAGGCAGAATTCTCCTGAGTAGCAATGTACAGTCACAGTCTGGACAGAAAGCAGGATAGTTGTCTGGTCAAGGTGTAGGCTCTGAAGTAAAGCTGTCCTGCAGAAACTAAACTCACTCTCCTGCCCTGCACAGGGCAGATGTTCCAGGTTACTGACAGCTATCTCCTTCTCCGGCTGGCCAAGGACAGTGGGCCATGCAGAAGTGCATTTTTCCTACTCTGTAGTTTCAGCTCTTCCTGTCCTTTTGACTTTTGTGCTTTCTATCTTCTTCCCTAATGTTCACTTCAGAAATTATAGCCCAAGGACCAAGGTGAATATTCATGACTTCAGTCATCAATCTTTGCAGTCTGTTACTAGGACTTTACTTGCATGGGTGCTGTAACACTGTATTAGCTCCCTTCTCTCTCTAGTCTTTGTGCTTTACCCTGCGTTATTTTTCTTATCTGTTAGGCAAAGATGACACATATTAACTACCTTTCCCCAGTACAATGTCGCATAACAGGGTTGTGTTATGCTGTCAAGTAATACTTACCAGGAAAAAAAAAAAAGAAAAGAAAGAAAAATAAAATAGCAGGAAGAATTGTCAGCTTAGTTAGTTGTTTTATCTTGGTTTTGTACCCGGAAGGTACACATGCAGTTCTAATGCAGAGACAGATGATGTATCATCACATTTTACCCTGTCATTGAATTCATCATTGCAATAATATTTAATCAAATATCCTCTCTTGATCCATCTCTGATTTGTTGATCCGGGGTTTGTTAAATACTTCTACATGAAAATTTATAGTGTACTCCCGTATAAAACTGTGTCCTGGGTTTGGCCCGGATAGAGTGAACTCTCCCCAGCTGCCGCTAGGGGGCGGGGCGAAGCTATTCAATCCCATGTGACATCACCCTTGGGATATAAGGGCAGCAGCCGGGCTGGGGTGGTGCTGTGGCCAGTGCTGAGTCTGTAGTTCTGCTGTTGGGCTGAGCATCGTGCTGAGTGCGGTGAGCAGTTACACTGGGCATTGCTCGGTTTTTTTTTTTTTCCTTTTGGCTATCATGGTAACTGCCTGCTCTTTGTGGTGTTCTATTAAACTGTCCTTAGCTCAACCCAGAAAGTTCTAGGACTCTCTTTTGATTCTCCTCCCCTTCCTGCTGAGTTGGGGAGGAGTGAGTAACTAGGTGGTTTGATTATTGTTCAGTTAGGGCTAAACCACCACAAACTGCTGACCTTTTAAAAATAAGATTGGTTACAGGGAAAATACATGTGAAAGGGCACCAGCAGTCTCATTAGAACTGCCATTAGTTATCCATTTTCTTCACCTTGTGTGGAATTTATATTTTAAAGACATCTTTTTCTTCAACATTCTTCACAGATCACATTTTCTGTACTAAAGGCATGTTCACGTTACAATTTAGAGCAGAAATTCCCACGCTAATTTCAAACAACCTAGCAGCAGTAGCACAGAGTAACTCTTAACATAATCTACCTTTGTGGTTATTAATAAAATACTCTGATATTTAAATTGTGTTTCAAAAGCCTGCTACAGTGAGATGTGCCTTGTGAGCTGTGATAGTCAGGGACATGGATATAAATGAAAGCAGCCAGCAATCTAGGAGTACAAACAATCTTTAATTTTATTAATTTCTTACTTTGGGAGCTTTTTTAATATTTAAATGAACATTATCTGAAATTACAATAGACTTTCTCTTTCAATGTGAGTTTGCGGCTCTTCTGTGCTTACCTATTGTGTGCACAGTAAATTATCTTGTAGTCAGTCAGCTAACCCATCTGAGAAATTACGATATTTTTAGTAGAAGTAGGCAGAATGTAATTGATTATCTTCACCTCTGCAGTCTTTGATTAAAGACAATGTGCTTAGGGGGGAAAGTCAACAATCATTCCTAAACATATACACGCATTTAATTGTAGTAATTAATTTATCTATACAACTCAGTGTACTTTAGAAAAGCTTCTTGACTGAGAATGAATGCCTCATCGCTCTTAAATATAACAGCCTGAAAGAACAAGTGAAGTCAGTAGAATAACAAACAGTACTGCAGAAACCTCAGGCACTTGTAGGAAACTAAAGAATATTTCCAATTTTGTACAGAGCAAAATTATTAAGAATTTGACAAATTAAGGAAGTAGTAAAAACTTCAACTGATAAAGTCACAAAATCAAGTACATCATTGTATATATTGCCGTGTAAAAGAAATGAAAAAGAAGAGAAGAGCTGTAATTACAGAAACAAATCTATATGAGATTTTGAAGAATGCAGCGGTTATAGATCCCATTTTTATAAATATCATGTTCCCCATCAGTTTATCTATTCACTACAAATGGATACAGCTTTTCACAATGTAAGCCAAAGGTGGCAGCTAATGGAAAACAAACATCCAGAGAAAGGCAGTCAAGACAGATGAGCAGCAAAGACAGATAAACAACTTCAGAAGAATCAATATTGCAATGGCTGTGCCATTAGTTGGAAAGGATATACAAGCTATCGTCTCTCCAAGTTTGCAAGGTTCACCCTTCGCAAAAATGACAGCCTAAATACTGGAGTAAACTTGAGAAAGTTTACAGCTCTACTTGGGAAAGAGGAAGAGTGATCAGGTTTATAGATTATCACCAGCTGACCTCAAATGGGAAACGTTACAGTTCCTCTCTTGGGAGGAAGGCTTATTTTTCAAGAGACAATGTGGAAAGAAAATGAAGTATCAAACAGGTAGAGATGTTGGAAGGGCTCTTTGGAAGAGGCTGAGGAAATAAACCTTGACAGAAAGGACTGTTGTGAGTAAAATCAGGTTTCTGCCCATTTAAGGAAGGTCTCCTTTGAGTGAAGCCTGATCATAGTCTTTTTAAGAAAGATGGCAAATAGGTACCACTATTCTGTGCTTATAGATCAGCACAAAAAGGAACTATGTTACCAATATCTCACGTTTGATTTGTTGAACACAGTTTCACCTAGAAACTAATGTTACCACCTGTGAAGTACACCTAGGAGAGACCCAGAAGAGTCTAAGACAGTTCTGTGATAAAGATACTTTCTCACAAACAACTGTTTCACCAGGATTTATTGCACAGCTTACATATTTTCTTTTTCTTCACAGGAAGAATTAAGAAATATGAGGAACAAAAAGACAATGGAAATGAGATTAAAAGTTCAAAATGAATGCTTTATTACCTAGCTGTATGCATCCTCTAGCTCCTCAGTTACACTAGTCTCCTTGCTACTTACATTTTTAGTCAAGTGTGACAGGTAATGCCTGTGACATGAGCCAGATAACTGTATAAAATTTCCTCACATAATCAGAAATGCAATGATATAGAGACAATATATTAGAGAGCATAACTTATATGTCATCCCATGTGGTATGGCCTTTTTTGTCTTTTACAACTGTATGAAGTAGCATGCTTTTCTGAGAGAGACAGTAGTATTCAAGTTCACATGGAAGAGAATTCCCGGATTATTCAAATTGTGGTTTTCTTAAAGAAAATAAAAGAATCCCAAATGTTTAGGAACAACTAAATAAAATCTTGCAACATTTTCTTTCTATACATATGAATTTCTACAAATTGAATTGTAGAATATGTTCTTAACAATTTTCTGTGAAACAGAATGCTTGAGTGATTATAGTTTGCAGTACTGTAGATATTCATGTATATTTGTAATCTTATTTTTCTTTCTGTTGATAGAAGAGTTGTTACTATTTATAACATCTGTTGTAACTTCCCAGGGAAATTCTTGGGATTCCCTGAGGAGAAAGAGAAAAAGGGAAATAAATTTTCTCCTGCAAGAAGCAGAACTGTTACTAGAGACAGCTGGGTGAAATTATTTCCACAGTCTTCTGAAGAACAGCCAATCCCATCACCTGATCCAAACATGACATGGTTCTATGTTGAGTGGATTACTTCAGATTTCCCTAAAACAATGCAGAAATTACAGATTCCTGAGTGTGAAGTCTAGATTTCATTGATATTAACTCAGCCCGTTTTAATTTTTGGTCCTAGAGTCTTTCCTAGTATGGTGAAAAGATTAATATGTCAAAAATTTCATTCTTTTATGTCATCAAAGTTTAAACACAGACCTAATGGTTCCTGTCATTGCTGACTGCATTTGCTGAAACAGTATGCAAGAAGATAATAAATATGCTCCACAAAAACAAGTAAAGTCTCCCTAGTGCACAAATCCATGTTCATGTGAAGCTGCAGAGCTAACACACTTGATGGTGGAACTCAGGACAACAGTGACAATGTAGATGTATCAAGAAGAGTGGACCTAGCAAGTCAAGGGAGGTTCTGCTCCCCCTCTCTTCTGCCCTGGTGAGGCCTCATCTGGAGTCCTATGTCCAGTTCTGGGCTCCCCAGCTCAAGAGGAACAGGGAACTTTTGAAGAGAGTCCAGCACAGGGCCACCAAGATGATCAGGGAACTGGAACATCTTTGATACGAGGAGAGGCTGCAGGAACTGGCGCTGTTTAGTCTCAAGGAGACTGAAGAGGGATCTCATTAGTATTTACAAATATCTTAACGGTGCGTGTCAGGAGACTGGGGCATCCCTTTTTTCTATGGTATCTAGCAACAGGACAAGGCGTAATGGGATGGAACACAAAAAGTTCCATTTAAACATAACAGAAAACTATTTCGCTGTTAAGGGTGAGGGAGCCCTGGCACAGGCTGCCCAGGGAGGTTGTGGAGTCTGCTTCCTTGGAGGTCTTTAAAACCCGCCTGGACACATTCAGGTGTCACCTCATCTAGGTGGCCCTGCTTCTGCAGGGGCGTTGGACTCGATCTCTGAAGATCCCTTCCAACTCCTACCATTCTATGATTCTGTGAATGTAGATGCCGTATGTTAACCAAAGCAAAGAGAAACATTCTAAAGCTCTGAATGTTGAAGAGTACTATGACCGTATAAGTCAGATCAGGTGCAGAAAGACTTTGGGTTTCAAGACTTGATCTTGCTATCTGGAACAGAAGGAAAGATTTTGTTGTTGGAAAAAATAAAAATAACATAATACAAGAAATGAACACCTTATTTTTTACATTCCAGGCAGACTGGTGGATGATGATGAATGTCAGAACAGATTAGTTTTCAGTTATTTCACTGTGCCTATGGGCAGGTGTCTAGAGCTTTCATTTGCCTTGTTCTAATGGATCTAGGTTCTTTACAAAACGTAATACTCAGGCTGATACTGGGGAAATTAACCATTAATGGAATTGTTAGCTAAACTTAAAAAAACCAAATAAATAATACAATAAAGACACATAACTGAGCTTGGGTTGGTACCAAAATTTCATGTAAGTGTTGCCTTAAGAACAGAGTACTGAAAATTCATCAGTGAAGAGAGAAAATGTATAAAAGCAGAAATGTACAACAATTCCCTTATATCAAGAAAGATGCAGATATAGCACTTGCTAAATTGCCAATGATAAGTATAGCCAATGAAAAGATATTTTTTCTTTTTTGTAAGGGAGAGGAGATCTCTAATCTAATAGGCTGAGAACTAGAAAACAGCAAAAGACACATGTAAAACTGTGAGAAAGAAAAGAGCATGACTACAACTTGCCAGTGATAGCACCTCTGCTTTTCAACACAAATATGGATTGTCTATGTATAAAATACAGGGAAAATTACATAACAGTTCTTCTGAGGGCTGTGAAGAGAGTGAAATGAAGTTACTGAACTGTGAATCTAGTGTTGAAGACCTGGTATCGAATTTTGGACTTTCTATATGTGAAAAACCACTGTATGACAAGTTAGCTATGGCTCAACTGGCTTCACATGGAGGAAAAGCGTTGTTGAATGGCTTTGTGGTGTCCTGCTATCATGAAATGTACCTTACTTTTAGTTATATTTCCACAAATCTTGATGCATTAGCTGTTGAAATTACTACAATTTATGTACTGGATTTTTAGTGTTACAAGAATAATATTGAAGGCTGCCAAGACACATTCATTCTGTAAATGTGAAGAGATGGTGAAATGACAAACCCAAACTATGATCTTGTAATTAAACAAACACAGTTCTCTGAAGGTATAATTCCCCATACTTTCAGTAATAAGATTAGGAGTTCTGCTCTGTGGATTTCCTTTCATGGCACTCCTTAGCGTTCTAATCTAGGCAGTGCTAACACAAGATCAAGCAACAGCTGAACTGTTACTTTTATTGGTAAGGTGGCATCCAACTGATTCCATTGTCTGTCAAGTAGTAGGAGATGACAATCTTTATTCCTGAAAACTAGTCAAATTATCATCCTGTAAGAAATTTGAGGGACTGTAAGTACCCTGCTTGGCAGGGTGCAATGCAGGAAAAACACAGATTAAGGTTTATTTCTCTTTCAAACTACCATTCAAATAGATAGGAAGCAGTAAGTACTTGGCTAAAGCAGCACCCAATTTTTGGCAGCTGTGAAGATTAAGCCAAAGGAGAATGATCTGCTCTGTAGATGAGAAGAAACAGCTGATAACATAAATTCTTGCCATAATATTGAGCTGTGAGTAATCTGAGCAGATAGAAGCAATTCCTGTTGGAGAGCTCTAATCCTAGAAAGAAGGAAGCAATTCACTAAGAATGTGTGACAAAGTACCTGAAAGACTAAAAATAAGCTCATGTTATACAACCTGTGTACTTCATATTCTGTTCATATTTTTAACCTAGTGAAAGATCAAAACAAAACAAAAAGTTAACAATTTATAGGAGATGTTTGGGTTTGGTTTTCTTATTTGCAAGATCAGGTTTCTTAGCTTTTGAAAACATGTTGCTCTTAATATAAATTAATAAAATTCAAAATAATATCGCTGTTCTATAACAGAGTTAACTTGAGGTATTCAGTGTGTGAAATACACTTTTTTTTTCACACAACACTTTAATAAAAAGGAGTTGTATTAATAAAGATTGAATCTTAATGCCTGTAGTTTGAGGCTGAATTCTGCTGCAGCTTTGGGTTCTACCACACTAAAAAATTGTCCCAGTTTTCAACTACAGCTAGTATGTTTTCACCTCTCAATACTATTCCTGACTGTAGTAAGAAATAAAGCTACTTGATAAATGCTATACAAAAGAAGATATTAGTATTTTTTAAGTGTTTCAGCTGCTATTGCAGGTATCTGACTGTAAGAGGTTATCCGTCCTTGAAGATGAGATATTGTATACGTTTCTACCAACTCTTTATTAATAACTATCTGTGAGCCATGTTCTGGTGCTGTACTGTTGACATTTGTTGAAAAGTGATGCTGGTTTGTGTAAAGGAAAAAAAACTTCAATATAACAGAAAAGTCATGGGAAATCTATAAGGAGGTGGGAGGTCAAACAATTCTGGTTGCTGCCAGCTGGCTTCTCACTGTGTAGGCTGCTGTGAGAAAAGTTCCATGGATGAAGCTTGGGACAAAACAGAACACTGTATGTGTAGTATGCACAAGTATTGCCATGCATATACAATGCCTCAGATTGCAATACAGACAGCAAAGAGCTGGCCCATATGGCATAACTAACACTTGGTATCTGCCTTGCAAAAACTAACGGACCGATGAGGTCAGTGTTAAAATTATTGTCCTATCCCTTGCACAGATCTGATTTTTTCCAATAACAAAATCCTCAAAGTTTTTATGGTAGGGATTTTGAAGATGACTTGTAACTTTAGGCACTGAAGCCCCTGGGAACATATAGAAAATAAGTAAAACGGTTTGATTTTGAGAAGAACTGTTAGCCTGAAAACTTTGACATTGTTATTCAGAAAAACTTCCATTAAAAATGTTAAGAAAGTCTTCAATGTCTTTCCGTCTATTGTTTGAAGACATAATTTGCTTAATGTACACAAGATTGCTCAAACTTTTTGATTGCAACTTGTTAGAATTGCGAACTTCTTTTAATACTTTATCAGAAACACTGTTCAAACCAATTTGTTTAACTACTATTTGAAAATACTACTGGTAATACAAGACTCTAATGTTCATTTCCAAGTAGATGCTAATTTAAAGCCAAAAGATTTATCTGCATGGTGTATTATTTGTGTAACAGGCAAATAACTCTGGAGCTGACAAACAGTAAATATTCCTTTACCTAGTTCATTTTAGCAACGATTTGTTAAAATACACTTCATTCTCTGAGACTATCTTCATTTCTAAACAAGAGCAGTGTCTCTTCTGTGTGTGATGTGTGACTAGACAGCTCCCTATGATGACAAGATGGTATGAAAATAGAAAATTAAATACAGATTGTTTAGCATGAATTGGTTTATGCTTGTTAGTTTGAGGGGTTTTTTCCTGCAGGTTTCTCGGGCTATGTAAACCTAGGAGAAACATAATGGAGTACAATTCTTTTCTTTGTCTATCTTCCAGTTAATTTGACAGAATGATTAGGATATAAAATGAAGCTTGTTGTCTTTTCAGAGCTAGGAACCCTGTTGCTCTGCAGCAAGCCAGGGAAAGAAAGTACTAACACTTCCATGGGAAATTGTAGGGATATGGGAAAGCCAGGTGGCTGTGCAATAAATGTCTTTCCAATTCTTAGGAGAAAACAGCACTGTAGAGAAGAAATAATTCTGTATAACATATATGCAGATATATATACAAACACAGTATAGCTGGTTGGGACAGAGGAATATTCCAATTGTTTGATGCTGTTTGTGAATTTTCTAAAGCTAGTTCTTCCTCCTGGATTATACTGACAAATAGCAAAGGCATAACATACCATAATGCAATTAATGAAAGAAGCTCTGTAGCATAAAGCCAAAGACACATGTGTCTCCTTATGTCACATTCTCATTAATGTTTTTCAATTTTCATTCTTCTCACCTGTCCCAGTTACTATTCAGAAAGGCATTTGTGAAGTAATGCTTTATTTTCTTTTTTTAAGCACATTTCTTGTTCTTTCCTTTAAATGGCTTGTGTACAGGCCCTTCAAAAAAACACAAATTAAATTTTAGGGTTTGCAGATAAGTGTGGTGATACAGCAGAGAGAAAAGATGATTCCTCACTAGCAAGTATGGTTTTCTCAGCTGTATTTTCACTCAAAATCCAGCCTCGTGCATGCTGTGAACCTGGAAAATATCTTGCCAGTGAAACTTATAAATAAAACCCTTTCATCTTCTCTGCTGTCAGATATTAAAAATCCTCTACCTGTTACCATTCCTTGGGCACAGTATGATACTACAGTCCTATAAGCCATCTTTCTTCTGTCACTAACTAAGCACTTGCACATTATCTAAATATCATGATGTCCTCAGAGATTTTGAGTCATAAATATGCCTCTGGTCACACTTGCTACATATCTGAGAGAAGACTAGAAGCAGTTAACTCTGTCGAATACTTCTTAAAAAGAAACCAGACTAAAAGTAGTAAACCCATCTCTCATTTTATAGACAAAACTATTTAAAGGATAGTCTTTATAGTTCAGTGTGTGTACTTGTGTTTTAATATCAAACTTATTGCAGTGCAAAGCATCATTTTCAGAATCTAATAATAGTGACGTGTGTCACTTAAAGATGACTTTTCCCCAGTACTGAAAGAGAGAGAAATTTAAATATAATTAAATAGAATTGAACTTCAACTCATTTCTTCCTATGAGGGAAGAAGGATTTGGTAAAATTCACAAAAGTGGCTTACATGTACTTTTTTACCACTGCCCATAGCTTTTCTGCAAATTCGGAGGTGTTATGACGTGTTCAGAACAGAAGTTTTTATAATTGCTTCAAAAACCGGTTAAGTTCTAGTCTTGGTCTTTTTCAACTTGTTAGTTAACTACACCTCACACTGGTTACAGCAACAGGCTTATGTAGCTTTTTTTTTGCCTTTTATTTCTTTTTTTTTTCTTTTTTTCTTTAACCTTATTTAAGAATACTTTCCAATGAAACATTGAAGGTTCAAGCAAAAATAAGAGAAAATAGTATTTCCATTTTATGCATCTTACTTTAAATGTTAATAGGTCAGAGTTAAAAATTGGAAGAATCAAAATGGGATGCCGATGAAGTTTCTAATAGGAACTTTCAGAAATGTATTGCAGGAACCTTGCCACTCGATGTCGCTGGTTGCTCTATTTTCTCTTCGAGGTTCTTAACGCTATGGTCGAGTCGATTCTTGAGATGCTTCCATGCCAGTAACAATACACGAGTTACTTTAAAGTGGACTGCAAAACATAAGAAAGAAAGGACAGGTAAATCTGTTTGGGAAAGGCTGAAACGGCTTTTGTCTTTGTTCTTCTCCCCCTGCCTTTGCACGAAGCTGTTACTCATTCATCCTAGCATACGAAACAATTTTGTCCCTGCTCCTAGCCAAAGCAAAAGCATAGGTCTCCCTTCTAAAATTCGTCATTTCTCTTTTCTTTTTCTCTGACTGCTGCCAGCCAGAGAAAGTGAAGCTGTCACAAGTTCTGCTGTTTCTTGGGTTTTAAATACAATTGAAGTAACTTGTCATTAAGCTACTATTAGAGCAAATGCTTAAGCATTAAAAGAAACATCAACTAGTAACTAAAGCATTTCTAATTCTGAAAAAACATGAGCATCAATGTTTGTAAAAAAATCTCGTCTTAGAATTTAACCTATTTAATTGACCTAAGCTTTCCGGAGCGAAGGGAGACAGAGGTGGTGAACTAGTAACTTGCAGATGATTTTTGTTAAATTTTCACATTTCATTGCTATATCTGGAAATTCAATACAAGCCTTAAGCCTTCATTAAGGAATCATAAACTAGAGTTTATGATTTCTAAGTTGATATTTTCTTCATAGTGTTTTGGTTTTTTTTTTCTGGCCACCTCTGTATTTTATGGCTGATAGTACTCCTGCTTAAGAAATAATGACTCTTCGATGTTTTTCATTTCCCAAGGTCTTAGTGGAATAAAATGTACATATTATCATTTGATGAGAATAATGTCTGATACAGGTTGATATGATCTGACAAACTAAATGGAATTTTGTTACTTTGCTTCTGAAGATTTGAAAGTTAGAAACAAAAATGTCGTTTTGCAAGAAAATACTTTTTAAGGCCCTGCTGCTATGAACCTCAACTGCAAGTTCAATGAACATCAATATGAAGAAGCATTTTGAAAGTTTTGTTTAATACAGTCAAGTTTATACCTGTATCTGCTGAAGTGATATTGACACAGACATCAGTAGAAATAATTCCTTTTATTGATCTCTAGGGCTACACATGCTTCTGTATGCAAGTTATCAGCTGCTTTGTTCTAGGCATTTAGTTAGATGTGAAATTTCCTGATGGTAAGATTTGTAGTAATACATGAAAATATTTCTTTTTACAAATAAGACCTACATGCCTGCTGGATAACATGAAGAATGTAAATTGCAGTAATCATTGTCATAATGAACCAGGTTCTTTCTGACAGCTTGGGTTTGTTCATATAGTCTTACAGAAGTGCATTAACATGGCTTAGTAAGTGCCTACCAGCTGTGCTGTGGTAACTGACTCTAGATGCTCCTAGACCACCCAGCATGCTAAATGTGACATGTTAGCACAGTGTCCTACTACTGAATTTAACAGTAGGAGGTGGCAAAGAGCATGCATGTAACTATTTACTGGAGCTTAGAAGGTTAGTTCCTTACTGCTACTATTTGGCAACTTGAAATGCATTTAGTTTTGCGTTCAAGTCTGAAGCGTAGAGAATTATTTTGTGCATTACTCGATGGTTACATTTGAGTCTCGAGACTTTTAATAACATAAAAAACTAAATGATTTTGGCCAAGGAAAGTTTATTAAGTTGGATGTTTAACTTGAGAACAAGAGGACAAGAAGAATGGTGATTTCTCATATTGTCAGCATGCTAAGATAACAATGATGACAGATGACTTCCAGACATGATTTGGTACAACTTCACAGGAACACCTTCAACAGAATTATCTCTTTTCAACTGGAGTTGGTAAAATATGTATATAAATGTAATGTCATATTCAACTGAACCTTGACTGACAGAACTGTTCTGCAAAAGTTTTGGAGGGGGTAACATCAGTTGACAGAGAAATGTTGGGCTGGAACTCTTTGAGTAAGAAAGAATATCTGAATTCAGTAAACCATTTAACAGCACTCATCCTTGATGTCTTAGAGTCAATTTCAGAAAGATTTCAAGATTTTAAGAGTTTAACAATCAGGAAGTATTGAGAGAAACAGTCTTAAGTCCTGTTGGTCACATGTTCTTGAAATCAGGCTAGATATCTTGACTCAAAGTGATGGAAGCTTCATATAAGCATGGCTTGTCTGGGAACACAAATTTCCCTCTGGACATTTAATTTTTGCTCAGAGTACTTTCTTCCTTTTTTCCTGATCTAGAGCAGTTACTTCTCAATTTACTAGTTAGACAAAAGTATTTCTCTTTTGTTTTGTTGTTTTTTCCTAATTCAATGCCTTGTGTGAGAGGGACTGTCTCAGGCTGCCACTGCATAATGGATAACACATAATAGGTATGTGCTCCAACACTTAAGGAGAAGGGGCCTAGAAAGATTTGGAAGATGATAGTTAACCTTTTAACCACAACATCTGAGAAAAGATACTCCAGTTATTTAGTTAGAACTTTTATCTCCAGGGTGACTTATTGACACAGTAGGAAGATCAGCAAGGAAGGAAAGACATATGTGTAGATACATAATGATCAGAGCTCTAGGAGATAAAGATAAATGCAGTGTCAGATTAATATGTCTTGAATTGTAAAATTGTGTTGCTATAACAGGCTTTAGATATAGAAACTAATCTTTACCTGCTGCTCTAGCAGGGAGATTTGTCACCTCCATATTACATGATGATTAATTAATGCATGAACAGTGACTTGTATCATTAAAGAACTAGGTCTCACCAAACTGTAAATTAATACTGATAAGTTATGAGCAACTTTGCATGTTGCATAACATGCAGAAAGAAGAAAAAAGTTTCTTCAGATCAACAGGAAAATTTTGAATTCAAGTAGTAAACAAACATGAATTTGTTATAGCCTTTGGCAGCTGAAACAAAGTCATATAGTCAGTTCTGCCTTACATGCCCCAAGTCACGTGTTGTTTCTGACTCATTTCATTTCTACAACTGGCTCTATTGTTCTGCAGAGTACAACAGTATGAAGGGATGTCAACTGAAAGGCAAGAAACAAGTATTGCATTGTTAGAAGCAAAAACCACATTTTTAAGTCATTCATGGCTTTTTCTTTTATCATCTCTCTCTCTAAAGAGTATGAAACTGTTCTTAGTAATAACTACTTCTCTTGTTTCTGTTGTCGATGGAAAATAAAAACCTATATTTCGACTTTGGTTGTAATCACTCCCATTTTAAATTAAACTTGGTCTTTATCTTGGTCAGTTAGTGACAACTGCATGTAAAGTAGTTCTTTAGGGAAGGGAGGCAGGCCATGATTACATTTGTATGATTAGCAGTTCATGTCTTCCCATGAAAATACTACTAATGGAATGAAATAATAGATTATACTAAATAAGACTTTCTTGTCCAGTAGTTATGACACTTCAGTGTGTTGTTGGAAAGGAAGAATCACATCTCTGCTTTCACTTCTACTGGATATTCTACAGTGTTGGCCAGAAACAATAAGTTTGTAGGAGTAGGGAAGATGTTGAGGAGAACTTGTTTTAGATATTTTCTTCAGAATTTATCAAATATATATTTTACTAAAGAATTTGCTGGAACAGTAGTAATTGCTTGCTTACCTGTAATTTATTCTTCGCAGAATTTCTGATTTTAATTGAATGGGATATATAGTTGGCAAGAGATGGTTATATTGGTGTTCAAATAACTAATCTGCCTACCCAATACCAAAAAATTAACAGGATCAGAGCACATTGTGCATTGTTAATGTTAGTATATGAGGGATAGCAAGCTACAATAGCTTTTGCAAAGGTGATTGTTTTCAATAGGTATAGATAAATGCTTCTAAATATTGAGGTTTTAAAATGAGCACTGTGTGATTAAAAGTAACACTACTCATACAAGAGTTACAGAAGTCAGGATCTATTTCTGGGAGCTGGAGTGTCAGGTACTGTCTAACATTTATTCCATTTACTGTTATCTGTCAGGTGTCAGTGGGTGTCTTGGAAATGCTCTTTGTGTCTGAACACAACAAAAAGTGATTGCAGAGTGCTGGCTAAGCACTGAGTATCATTTCTGTTTTCCATTACACACAACACTAGAGGATTTAAGCTCTCCTATGGAAATGCAGATAAGCAGGTACAGCAGAGCTGGGCATAATGATAGAGTCATCTTGCTTTGATTCTTAAACCTTGTCTTAACATTATAAGAGATCATTTTAATGTCTTAGTAATTTCTTTTTTTTTTTTTTTTTAGTATTGATGGAGCCTGTCCCAGTGTGTTTCACGCTTGTTGTTCTGGCTTGTATAGATGGCTTTTTTCACCCAAGTTTCTTGAGTGGCTTTCCAGGTGTTTAATTACTTTGACACGGAGTGGTTAATATTTTTACTATCTTCTCATAATATACTGGCAGTTATATGTATAAAACTCCACTGGAAAATAGTGCTGTCCAACTGGAAAGTAACAGTTACGAGTAAAATAACAGATTACTTCTCATGTCTTGCATGACTGACATTTGAGAAGGAAGCAAATTGGATGAAAGAATTGCTAACATCAAGATAAAATAGAAAAAATATTTCGTGTTGGAATATTCTCTTTTAGTAAGACCTGGAGATCTGGGCTCTATTAAATTGCACTCCAATATGTCTTTTCTTAACACCCATTGTAACTATAAATTTATATGCTTGCATTGCTACATGAAAGAAATGCAGGACATATATTTGGCAGAATGTGCATAACAAGATTTAAGACAAATAAAAAACAAATACCAACAGCTGAATCTTGTCAAATATTATTGCTGAAAGTGCTTTTTGCAATTTGCTTCTGAACAAGCTCCTCTCCTTCATTTTCGCTGTAGATATTTACTTGGAAGGATTGAGAATAGCCATCTTAAAAAAATATTTACCTCAATTTTTGCTGTCAAGGAACAAAAACTTTAGGATGCCTTAAACAACATTAATTAGAAAGCTTCTAGTCTGCTGTGACTTTCCTAAAGCTTTAGAAAAAACACAGATATTTTCAGGCTATATGGCATGGTATTTAGTCTCAAAAATAACATTGCATGCTTGACTGTCTCTTTAATCTTGGGATCACAGAAGATGTGTTCTGATTAGACTGCAAATCTTTTCTAGAAAGAACATATGGAATACAAAGGCCTGGGATAGATCCTAAAAAGGCCTGAAAGTGTCATCATGAAGCACGTATGAAATATTAGGAAATTTCTCTGCACTCCAGTGTGTAATTATAGTGTATTTTTATTTGAAAACTGTGTAGCAACTTAGTATTTCCACTTCTGCTTCAGAATCCTGCAACGCTAACATAACTGTGGTGGTATGTTTAAACTTTGTTTCTGACACTTGACAATAGAGCTGTGGAAAAACTACTGAAATCTAGGCATGTGGTGTACATGTAAATACCATCTGGTAGGAAAAAATCCCTTGGGAAGAGGAAGCTCTGAACAGAGCTATGTGAAAAGAAATTTGGAATAAACAACAGAGCAAGTAACAATGCAGCCAAATGGACAAAGTCCAGATGTGCATTTACAACACAAATCTCTGATCAAATTAGAATATGCAGGCCAAATATACATGGAAGAAAACCTATTACAATCCTTGTCACTAAATAAATGTCCATTTAATGCTTTTTATCTTGTTTCTTTCATCCATTATCTTGGTCTTGCAAGCTCTGATGTTACAAGCCCTGCATCTGGAGTGGAACAATCCCATGCAACAGTACGGGCTGGGGGTGACCTGCCGGAGCGCAGCTCTGCAGAGAAAGACCTGGGAGTCCTGGTTGATAATAAACTGAACGTGAGCCACCAATGTGCCCTCATGGCCAAGAAGGCCAGTGGCATCCTGGGATGCATCAAGAAGAGTGTGACCAGCAGGTCAAAGGAGGTTCTGCTCCACCTCTACTCTGCCCTGGTGAGGCCTCATCTGGAGTCCTTTGTCCATTTCTGGGCTCCCCAGCTCAAGAGGGACAGGGAACTTCTGGAGAAAGTCCAGCACAGGGCCACCAAGATGATCAGGGGACTGGAGCATCTTCCTTATGAGGAAAGGCTGCAGGAACTGGAACTGTTCAGCTAGGAGGAGACTGAGGGAGGACTTCATTAATACAAGTATTTAAAAAATGTATGTCAAGAGGATGGGGCAAGACTTTTTTTTCTGTAGTGTCCAATGATAGGACTAGAAGTAATGGACAAAAACCTGGAACACAAAAAGTTCCACTTAAATGTAAGGAAATACTTCTTTACTGTAGGAGTGAGGGAGCCCTGGCACAAACCTTTCTGAAGGTTTTCAAAACCTGCCTCCATGCATTCCTGTGTGACCTGATCTAGGTGAACCTGCTTCAGCAAGAGGCTGGACTAAATGATCTTTAGAAGTTCCTTCCAACCTCTGTCATTCTGTGATTCTGTGATGTCACATTACCATGGAGTCTACCACAGAGCACCTGAAATTATACCCTTAAAAAATAAATAGATAATAATTCTGTGCACTGTGTTAAGATGACAGAATTCTGAAGTCAATAAATAATTAGGAAGGCTAGAAAGAGAGTGAAGAGGCAGAAAACACGAGACCTTTTGTTTTTAGCCTACATCTGATTTCTTAGCATATGAAAGAAATTTAGACTTTGTTTTGAGTTTCTTTTGATTGAAATTGTTACCTATCTTTTTTAAACAAGAACAATGTAGATAACATCTGAGTCCTACACAGGTATCTACTTGTGATTAGCTGTAGTTAATGTGGAATTATGACTTTTTACTTTGACACCAAATTAGAACTGATTATTTCCTCCTATAAATAAAATGTGCTGTGAACATCAAAGGAAGAAATCCTGTGATGTTTGCTTTCTGCAAGATGCTACTACAAATTTTGCCCTGTGTACATTTTGCATCTCCAGCATTGGAGCAAATCTCCCTGGATCTTTCCTATATCCTTTTGTGTGGAGACACAGAACCTCTCTTCTGTCTCTCACCACAGCTTTCCTGGCAGTGCATTTGTGTAGATCAATGGATTGAACCCAAGACCCCAATTATAAGCCTAGTTTTTAAATCTTTTTCCTCATTGTTTGTTTATTTTAATATATATTAAAAAAAAATAAATAAAGGAATAATATTGATTCCAGATCAACTGGTACCAAAAAAAAAAGGTCCAGGACATAACGTCATAAATAAATAAATAAATACATCCACAAGGAAGTGTAGGTGGAGAGGAGAATAGCAGAAAATAAAAAGAATAAATCATAGATTGGTAGGGGTTGGAAGGGACCTTTAGAGATCATCTAGTGCAACCCGCCCATGCAGAATCAGGTCGACCTAGATCAGTTTGCATAGGAACATGTCCAGTTGGGTCTTCAAGACCTCCAAGGAAGGAGACTCTGGGCAGCCTGTGCCAAGGCTCCCTCACCCTTGCAGTAAAATAGTTTTTTCTTATATTTAAATGGACCTTTATTTGTTCCAGTTTCATCCCATTATCCCTTGTCCTATTGCTAGTGACCATAGAAAAAAGGAATGCCCCAACCTCCTGACACCCACCATTTAGATGAATGCTCAGTATAATATAATTCTTGTTGTTTGAAATGCAAGCTCTCATCATATCTCTTTTCTCTTTGTGGGTGTACCTGCTCACCTCTCCACTTATGGATTTTTCTCAGAAGGGACAAGTAGTTATTTTAGTTCAAAAATAGACATTTTAGCTGAGATTGGACCTAAAGGTATTATAAACTACTGCCATTTTTCCTCCCCCCAAATCAGAGAGGTGATACATTGTCACATGTTTTTATCACTGTAACATGGTGTCTCACTACTCTTTGAGGTAAACTGTAAAGACTTTCAGCCCAGTGAGCAGACAGCCATCACTGCAGCAAATACTCACCAACGACTCTTGTTCAGCTTGCCTTCCAGCAGGACCTTCAGTTTCTCTCAAGATACTGAATCATTCTATGCCTGGCCTTTACTTTCCAGGGGCTGAACTTTTCACTTGTCTTTGAATCTCATCTTTTTACTGTTGGCCTGGTACTCCAGTATGACTGTATCCTCTTAGAGTAGCAACTCTGCTCTCCGCCAGCATTATCAACACCCTACCCCTCACACCAAGTTTCATGAGAGTGCAGCTTCTTCCTTTTCTACTTTTGTGATGAAAACTCTTCTGAGCCCAGCACCATTTCCAATGAGTGCCATTTATAAGCTGCTACTAATCCAAACTGCTGCCTGCTCATGCCAGTCATTCAGGCTATTTCCAAGAGGCAGATAAACTCTAAAGGTGAATTTGTTTCTGCAGTGCCATGCCAACAGGTCATGCTTTTGAAAAATCTATTTTCACTGCATTTTACTGATCAATCCAGTTCAGTTACTCTGTGGTCTCTGATTATTTTTCTACTCTGCATATTTACATGTTGCCTCTTAGATAAGGTCCAGAGTGTAGGTTTGGGTTTTGCTAAAAAAAAAAAAACAAAGGGAAAAAAACCCAAAACAACAACAACAACAACAAAAAACCCCCAAAAAAAAAAACCAAACCCAAATCTAAATAAACCCCAAACAAAACCAAATCAAAACTTACCACCACCTATAACAAGTTTGTAAGTCTTTGCATTATCTGCATATTGTGTAGGGTTGTTTTGTGTTCTTACTGTTATTTGGAAGCTTGCTATAGCATACTAGAAAAATGTTGCTTTAGTAACTCAAATGAGTTTTCTTGCATAGTTTAATTTCAAGGATTTAAGGTTCTGTGTTAACCTTCTATGACGTAACTCAACTGGTTCTCCAGCCCTCTGAATAACTGGGAAATTAACATTTTTAACATATTATAACTATTTTTTAAAAAACAATGTACTCAAGCCAAAACTTAACAACATCACGAATTAAGACATGACAACTAAAACCAAGTTAAATGGATCATAATAATTTACAAATATTTGAAGAGCTTTATACTGTGGTGGTGAAACCTGGTCCTCTAAACAAGGCAAAAAAGTGTCAGAGTATGAACAAAAGAAGAAAGATAACTCTCAAATAAGCATAGGAAAGAAAAAATAAAGGAAGAAAACCAAAATAATCTATAATCATTGGTCTTAATTCTGGTTTTGATTATATTCATTTTCACAGAAACTATGAGAGCAAAAAAAATCCCTACCCAAAGGTCACCAAGATTTGAGATGGAAGTCATGGGAAACAGGAAACTCAGGGAATGTTATAATATTTTGATATCAGTCTATGAATATCAAAGCGAAAGTATTTATAATCTGTTTAGTTATTCATGAGAAATGCAATAACTTCTTCAGTATCCAGAGTTATGAGGAAAACTTTACAGCATTTATGAGGTGAGATAGCAAAACTGTAGTCCATTCTTTCTTCTGCTCTGTGGCCCTGGTTTTATATTTATTCCATGAGATAATTGCTCTATTGACCTGTGTCTCAGGATTGTTATGTTTGTTGGACTTGGGTTGGGGGTGTGGGGAAAAGGTTCAGGTGAATAGGGATTGTTTGTGGGCTTCACTGAGTGTGTTTTGAGTTTCTTTAAGAAATACCATCTATAGGTATATGAAAACTGGAAATTGATTTCATGAGGAAAAGAGGTTCTCCTGAGTTTAATCTCAGTCTGTCTCTCCATAAAATGTGAGAAGTCTCTTTCTTCCTACTCCTATCTGAGGCTTCACCTCAACAGATGACTTGGATTTCAGTCTGTATTTTGCAACATGATGTATGTCTAAAAACCTTGCCACTGTATCTAGATTTCCACTCATGATCACCTAGGAAATGTAAACTGTAAAATGTGAAAGGACAATCACTCCACAAAGGTTTTCCTACATCTGCACAAACTCTATAGCTCTGTCTGGGCAGGAGTAATCTTTGACATGTGTGTCTTAAACCCACTTGACTTAGCTTAGTTATTCTTATTGAAGAACACAGAGAGCAAAAGAATAAAAAGAAGAAATTTTAAAAAGTTGAACATAGTACTTGAAATTGAGCTCTTTGTCCAGCACAGACTTGAAAACTTCAAGGATAGAGAATGTGTAGTGTTCTTGACTAACTTACTTCGGCATTTCATCACCTTCTTGAAGGAACAAGTTGTTTCTAAATTCCAGCTTGAATCTCCTGAATTTGCAATTGGATCATTTTTACTATAGTCAGTGTCTCTTAGCTTGCAAAAATTTGTAATGCCTATGCTGGTAAGCTCTGATGATAGAAAAATAAGAAACCTAGGTTCCGATACCTATTCAAATTAGATCTTTTGAACTGAGATCTCCACTATGACATGCTTCAGTATTCAGACTTGTAAACATT
This sequence comes from Urocolius indicus, assembly GCA_013401255.1. Classification (NCBI taxonomy): domain Eukaryota; kingdom Metazoa; phylum Chordata; class Aves; order Coliiformes; family Coliidae; genus Urocolius; species Urocolius indicus. The sequence continues at coordinate 56,524 of WBNH01008217.1, forward strand.
CTGAAATAAGTTTGGCTTTTTTTAATAACATCAATTATTTGTATAAAATAATTACATAATTTCTTCTTACTTGAACCTGGCAGCTAAGTTCCGGTAAATGTCCTAATGAATAAAAGACATAAAAAAAAAAGAAATCAACAGAATGAATCAACATGAGAGATTAAGAGCTCACCTATATTTGTTTCTTTTACTACCTTATTTGTTCAAATTTACCACTTTCCTGGAAGTTGCTTTAGCAGCACTTTGAGCATGATGTCCTCCTTCGTGCCACGAAAAGTGCAGCAGTTCTCTGTGTTGAAATGTTATATGATTAAAGGAAACATCAATGATACACTTAAATGTCATCTTTATGCAGATAACATAGGTAACTTAACCAGCCGGACTCAGACCTTTTAAAAAAATAAGTGAAGTCTACTTCACTCTTCAATATTTTATCTCTTTATTGTTTAGTGGTACTTAAAATAGAGAAGTGTCTCTCATTTCTCTACCAATCTGAAACATGACATGGTTTCCTTTGGGTTGATAAGAAGGGAAAATTTCGAAGGCAATTAATTCTTAAAAGAAGAAAAACTGTCCTCTTCATTTTAATAACAGCTAAATTAAACACAAATTAATAACAACTTTTAACTGAACATAGAGAAAGCTGTTTTGTAGTCCTTGTGAGGGCTTAGGAGACTAAACTCATTTGTAGAAAGAAATTTCATAGAAGTGTATTGGGTTGCTTCCATTTCAATGCCTCGTTTTCAGAAGATATGTAATTTTTTTCTTGTAGCATAAATAGGGCACTAGAACAATGCTTTTGGTGCTAGCAAGCACTGCCACTGCCACTGAACTGCTGTAAACCATCTGAAGAGAGGAAGCACTGCCCATGCATAAAGGCCAAGGAGGTTAGAAGTAAATAGTCACTGTAAAAACAGGGGATCCTCAGAACAATTTATGAGAATTACTTCATCTGCATGCTGTAAACAAACTTATCCTAGCAACAGCAATGCCTTAAGAATTGTACTGATGTAAACATAACGCTTGTGCTTAAAAAATCTGCACTTAGTAAGAGTTTGGAAAGCAGCTTCTTCAATGTGCTAAGTAGATGCATGCCTCAGCGATGTATCTTTGCAAAAGACTTTAAAAAGCAAAACAGATCTTTTCCTTGAAGTTCCTAAGAATCTTAGTCTTGCATTAATAATCACATACAAAGTCATCTGTGTAAGTCATTTGGAAAATACATAAGCTTTTGCCAGCCTTCTCTGTAGCAGCCTATAGAACTTTTTCTCACTGCAGCCTTTTATTTTAGAGATTAAACTCATCACAGCAGTAGAGAAGAGTATAGTTAATAAACATAATTTTAACAGATTCAAACCTCTTAATGGAGTAAATACGCATAACAGTATGAATTGTTTCCCAATGTAATGCTGCTTGATGTATTCCAATCTAATTGTAGTGTATACACTAGTCTTGCCCTTTTTTCTTTATCTTCTTCCCTACAATTATACGACTTTCTGAAATTACTGTTTTTATTGGAAGGATGTTTATGGTAAATGCGTTAATTTAGCCTCTCCAGTCTTTATTAGTTAAGCTAGCCATCCTGTATAGCCAAGCCTCTGTAATGAGAGTATTACTTCAAGGTATTTATGTTATGATACAAGATGGCATTTTTTTTCTACAAGCTTTCTTAAAGATAGCTTAAGTATGGTTCTACAAACTCTTTAGTTAGATACACGCAGGTGGCTCTGCAGAAGGATGTCCTCAGTTTCTTTTTAACAGCCCTCGTTACGAGGAAATCTGAATTAGGCTCCTGACAAATACTAGCGATGGTACTTTTTAGCCTGGATATATGGTGAAAGCTCTACTGTTTTCCTACTGATCAGAAAAATTGACTCAACACAGAATTCTATTTATCACCAGAGCAAAAAGTGTGATAGACACCATCTATCATCAATATTTTGTACAAATACAAAATCCATGGGAGCTCCATGGTCATGTACAAATCATGACTGCGTGATCTGTATTTTACTCTGCACTGCATGATCTGTACTTTAGCATGGAAAAGTAAGGAAAATTATCCTAGATCTTGTATGTTTTTCTAGAGGTGCTTGTTGAGCTCTCCTGACTAGACAGGAAAAGAATAGAAAACACTGACATGAGAAGATTTATATCTTGTTTGTGTTAAATGCCACTGAACTATGATTCCTCTCAGATTTGTTTCTGACAGCTGGAATCTCTGTTTATAGCTTATAGATTAAATGCACTTTCCAATAATTAAAGTGCTTTCTGCCTTTCACTGAAGCATTAATAGGTTTCATGACGTGCAGGTATAGCTAAATAATGGTTACAGTTCTCCAACACAATAGCTGTATATCAAATCATTGTTTGCAGAAAGATGGCATTTTATAGAATTTTGTTTCCTCTGCCAAAGGACGCTTTACAAAATGCTACAATTTAATGTGATTAAAGAACAGTTGTGTAAATAACAGTAGTACCACATACTACTTCATGGCTGACTAGTAACAGCTATCAAATAGCAGAAGAATAACTACAATTTTGGATATCTAAGAGTAGCAAAGGGGCCTGTTTGTAATTTATTTACTTAAAACAACATCTTTGCTGTCTGGAGTAATCTTTAAAGTAGAATGAAAATTAGTTAGACGGTAATTTTATGCAAGCAATGTGCAAGCCAGAAGGTGCAATAGCATTCCAACTGTATATTAGATCAATATAAGGAGATCTTAAGGTCTTAAGATCAATAAAGGAAGGTCTTAAGTAAAATTACTCAGCATAGTTAAGAATAATTAAGTGCTAAGATCTACCAGTGTACAATTACTTCATTCAAAGAGCAGAATCAAAGTACTTAGAGAAGTAGCATACGTGACACGTAGGTTTTGTTCTTAAAATTATGAAAAACATTATTAAATGCTCCAAATTTCTGTGTGAAAATGAGAAAGGAGCAAGGTTAATTTAGATAAATATGCTGTATGCTGTTAGCTGTTCTAAAGTGAAGGTAAAGGTTTTTTAATGAATGAAGCAAGCAGATATTTAAAATTTAATTGAAATTTAAATTATAAATCGGTGTTCTATTGCTTTTAAGCTTCTAATTAGCAGGATAATATTCATACTTCTATTTAAATAAAAAAATCCTGTTAATTATTTTGAGCTTTCTTACAAGCTAGTAAAAAAATGTGTGCTTGTGCTTTACACAGAATGACAGAAACATTCTTCACTTCTGTGTGCTCAATATGCATAACTTGCACTAAAATTGTTGTGTATACACATATAGATCACCTCACTCAGCTAATGCAAAATCAACTCTTCCTATATTATTTATGATAACTTTTTTTAACCTGCTACTTGGGAGAAGATACTGATCCCCATCTCTTTAAAACCTCCTTTCAGGTAGTTGTAAAGAGTGATCACATCTCCTGTCAGTCTCCTCTTCTCTAGATTATACAACACCAGCTCCCTCAGCCATTCTTTATCAGACTTGTTCTCTAGACTCTTCACTAGCTTCATTGCCACTCTGTATATGCGATTCCAGATGCGACCTTGCCAATATGAGTACGGGGAATACCATCATTTTCCTAGTTCTCCTGGCCACAGTGTTTCTAATACAGATGAGGAACATCTTGCTTTTAGTTAAACATTATCATTATCATTCTCTTCCCTCACTGCTCTTTCTTCACCTCTGCCCTTTGAGTTAAGCAACTGTAAATTCTTTTCATTTCTCTTAAAATAAAATAAAAAAAAAATCTACTCTAGATAAGGTCATTACCTGCTCTTCAGGTTATTCACATGTTTGAACTTTCTAGGATGATGTTTATTCTTTTGGTTTGTCTTTTAAGTAGTTTAGATTCCTGAGTGTTGTATCTCTTTTGGGACAGGTTTGAAAGAAGGTGTGGTAAGCACACAGACCACTTCATGAATTGCTGGTTAGGGCACGTAAGTGGAGTTGGGAAACAGGTTGTATTTGAAGTGAAGGGAGTTGAGTTTGTCTTCCACACCCTGCATGAATACTGGAATTTATACAGAAAAAAAAAGTATGACTGTTTGCACCTGTTTTGAGGTAGCTAAGAAAGCTATAAGACTGACAAGCAAACTAAGGATTTAGAGACAGGCACATCTATTTTCTGGCCTGCTTTTGAATTTAGAAAGTACTAGCTGGCAAAATTCTCAGCCTTGTTATCAACGGAACACCCATGAATATGTACAAAAGTGAATGGACAGGTATGTAAAAACTAATTTTTTGTTTATTCTCTTGATTCATTTATAGGTTTTCCTATCAGCCTTTTCCCCAAGCTGAGGCTTGGGAAAAATACTTTTAATTTGGGTACCTAAAAATGTATCAAAATCCTATTTTTAACTTACTAGTTTTGCATTGTTTTTAGATCTAGACATAAATTTTGGTTTGTTTTGTCTTTTGTCTGTAAATTAGATAAGTAAAGCGCTGAATGATTTAATAAAGGCTGATATAATCACTTAGTGCAGTAACGAGATTGTATGAGCATCCATCTTACAGCTCCACTGAAGTGGTTGGTTAAACACTTTTGCTACATTCACTGCTATAACTTTGCCAGATATATCTCTTTTTCAGGTGACATACCAATTTAGTCTCACATTTGTTGTTTATTGTATCAAATGACCACATATACTCTCCAAGATTTTTTTTGGTCATACATCTCACTAGAAACGTCACTACACTTTGGCAAAGAGCTTGTAAGAAGCTATTTTTGACATTATTGGGTTAACATATTACAGAGCTTCTTCATTAGATCTGTGCTGCCACTGTGCAGAGGAAATTAGTGATTGCCTTTGAGGGGATGTGCATCTGCTTTTTATGCAGTTTATCATTTAGGATTAAGAAACACTTAATTTTTTTAGGTAAGTATTGGCATGCCTGACTTTGATTTTTCCACTTCTCAGATTACATTCTTAAAATCACTAATAGATGCAGCCATGTTCTTTTGTCACACTATATAGACTAAATAAGTAATTTTCTCATATTTACCTTTTGACAGTCTCCTTTTTGATATATATATAAAGTGTATGTATGTATACATCAATGCACATGTACATAAAGCACAATGCAGTTTTCAGCTGTTTGTCAAACATTTAGCATATGTATGTACATGTACTCCCTGCATCTTAAGCTAATTATCCAAAAGCTTGTGACAGTAAAAGTAGAAGTAGCTTTCTTGTTTGGATCAACATTCATTGAAAGGGAAGATTCCCTGCGGAATTCATTACACAGAAGTCCCACCCTCATGAAACTGCTGTAGACACATAACAGGATTACTGCTCAAGAGTTTACTAGGATGCAAGTGAAATTTTTGCAGTCAGTCAGAAGCAAGCATCTTTGACTAAGGTAGGAGAACGCTTTCTTTTATACAATTCTTAAAAAAATAAGGAAACATTTCCAATTTATTTTACTCTAATCCTGTCTCTGTAAAAATATCTTGTTAGGCTTAGTATATTCCCATTCAACCATCCAGTAGATGTAAAAATTGCTTTACTGTTTGGAGAGAAACTATAATTTAAAAACCCTTTACAATAATAAAGGGTTATGAATTTGAGAGATTTTTGTTTAAGATTTGTTACTTAACGTTATTTCCTTGTATCTTGTAATTTTGTAACAGCAAAATGACAATTTTAGTTTCAAAATACTGTCTGATATGTGTTATATCCCGAAAAAGAATACATATTTTGTCTCTGAATCAGTGTTTTGATAATAGCCATTCATTATACATATAGAAAGGATTTGATATGAATCTTCTAACTTTCTTAATTAGCTAATGTGTCCAATTTATTCATGTAATTCCAGGAAAACAAATTAGCTGGATCTAATAACCTAATGGTATGGAAGTGCTTTCAAAATCTAGAGCTACCTAATCAATATGGTGACAAATTAAATGATCTGTGGCCTTCAAGGTTAGGAGTTAATTGAATGAATGGTCAGTACTTTTTTTTTTTTTTTAAAAAACAACGGCTTATATATTCCTAATGGAGAGCTTAGTTTTATTCTTCCTTAAAGTAATTGCACATTTATCCTTAATTGAAATTCTCTGGTTTTATCCATCAAGTTGCTTTTAGGCAAGGCAAAGATCTTTGACATTTATACTTTGGAGATTTGATATGTCAATGTGATGTATAGAGAACCTACTTGCAACTGTAAGTGACTAAAAATCATTTTAACCTGCACTCTGAAATATTCCTCTGTTCTCAGACTCTAAAAGCTTAAGTGAGTGAGTGTTGAGATATATCTCAATTTATGAAATATATTTCATGTTGCAGAAACTGTTTCCTCTCCACATTAGTGGAGCCATGCTAAAAGTCTGGATTTAACATTTTCGAAGACTGAGGAAAGGAGGGGAACAAAGATTTGTAAAAGATGCTGTTCAACTGCAGAAGTATAAACAGAGTCACTAATGCATGTTAAAATTGGGTCACAATGAAGACCCAGTGAAATGCAAAATTAAAGTAGTGAGAGATAGTGAATAATTGCCTGCTGCCAGTGGTCCATCCACTTGTCTATGTTATAATGAGAGAGATAAGAGTTTGTCATGAGGTAATTGCATCTACATGTACTTTACCTCAGGGATGGCTGATGATTTGAATAGGTATGATACTGTGCCCCAGACCTGAATGATTGAATATGAATGACTGAGTCATCTGAATGACTCCCCTAAGTTAGGGAGAAAGGATTGTCTCGATGACAATGTACCACAAAAATTATTGCCACTGGACAGCTTGGCAGCCCTAGTTTCACTCTTCAAGCATGGGACCTTTTCTGGATTGTCATAAACAAATTGTGGTTTGGTGTGAAGAGTGCCAAATAGTTTGACAGGCGGCTTGGCTTTGCTGTCTGTCATTTTTGCTCACTTATGCTACATCCAGAAAACAATAGTTCATCTATATCACTGCATCTACTGAAAGTTTGCTATACTAGAGGTATTTGATGAAATAATTCACTTTATCAGTTGAAACTTTAAATGGGAAATAAATTGTTGACAAGGAACTATAAAATATTTCTCTCTCAACACTCAAGTTCATTTCAAAACATCACCAGTGGCACACGAATTTTGAGCATGTTTTGGAGGTGTATGCATTTTAGACAAATAAATTTATTCTATTATTATCAGATCCCGCTGTCTCCTGGGCTCTTGAGCAAGAATGTATTTCATTTCACCTACTTGGTTTCAAGGAGGTACTGCGTAATGCATCAATATGAAGTGTTCTCCACTGGTTCTTGATACTAACAGAGATGTTCCTGAGCATATGGAAGCAAGTAGTTCTTTTGTTTCTTGATTTATATAGAGTTTGGACACATTCGATGCTAATATGATTGATTGCTAACCTTATCAGACTTTATTCTAGAAACATGCTTTGTTACTGGAGTAGTTCTAGTTTTCATATAGCCTTTGAACCTATGTTTTTACCTCCTCAGTGCCTAATACATATATGAATTGAACAATGTCCCTCCATTTCTATTCCTGTAGCCAGGAAGAAAAGCTTTGGAAATGGAATCTCAGAACTGTGCAGTGAAATAAAGTCTATTTCCTTGGAAACTTGACAACGAAAAATAATCTGTCCTGTACTTTTCACACTTGAATGTCATTCATATCTAAAATGTGAAAAGTTTCCACATTGTTTGTAGAAAGTGTCATACCTTAAAAATTAAAGGGAAATATGAAAAATGCAAATATATTGGATAGGGTGAGAGGGAGAGAGAAATCATTCCACCATTCCTGTGACTGGCAAGGAAAGAATCTTTGTTACCACTTTTGTTTTCTCCAGAGTGAAATGTTATCCTCCACCTACTACACATGTTTTACAGTGGGGAAAATAGTAAGTTTGTCAAAAACAAAGTCTTCATGATGAGATCACCTTCATTAATCCACTCTTTTGCACTTTTAATACTAAATAAAAATTTAAAAAACAGTGCATTACATAGTGCAGTTTGGAGGCGAGAAAAGAGGTGGTTGATTTAATTTGATGAGAGGTAATGGCTTTTTTTAAAAATTCAGGGTCCAGTAAACAGCTGCTTCAGCTGTCTTGTCAGAAGGTGAGAGGAGAATTAATAGCAGAAATGTTGAAACGCTATTGGTAGTATTATCTTCCTAACCTCTCATCCAATTTTTCGTCCAAGAAGCTGCTTTGAGCTTTTGAAATTCCAGTATACTGAATTTTTTAAATCAGTCCATGCTGGCTGTGGTAAAATTGCCACACAGGCAAGGCTTGGAGCACAATGAAGTGATATTTTCTTCTTTGCTTCTCTCTCTACTGAAGTCTGGTGAAATGTGGAAAAAACATTCACAGGAATATAGATATTACTGATATGTAGTGTAATGTGTGTGCTGAGTCTTGATGCAAGCAGTCTTCAGAGTGTACTGGCACTATCTTCTTAATAACTCACCTATATCTACTTGTACCAAACCAACTAGTAACTGATGGATAATGAAGTTGTTAAGTTGCTGGCTTTGATAAAGACATATCTGAATGAATGGGGATGTTTTCATGCTGATACTTGGCCTTATAAAAGCTTACAGCAAATCACCAGAAAAAAAATCCCTTTGTTGAGTATTCGAACTTCAGTTTAATTTTTCAAATTCACTAAATGATTCTATCCTAGGAGTGAATAATGCAGAAATTAAGATGTGCAGCAGAAGCAGACCTTTTTGGAGCATCTTCTTGTCCATCTTGTTGGTTTGCATCTTATTTCTGTGCTTCACTTGATTTATCTTCAGGGAGAAAATAATATAATAGTAAATGTTAAAGAAAAAATTATTTGTTAATGCAATGATTGAGATCTGGTAGCTTTGCACAAGCTACACTTGCTGTAACTTGTTTTATTGTGGACCATCTTTTTCACATGCTTAGTTGTCTCTTAAGCACTTGAAATAAATGAGCTTTGAAATGCAATGGCTATTCTCACATAGGAAACCACTACATAATGCAAAAAGCCTAGTAGCTATGTGGAAGAGCATGGAATAATAGTATATATAACATAGAGCTAAAACATATTTTGGGGAATCTTCCTCCTCTAAAAGTAGAAATTTGCAGTAAAATAGAAGTGAGATGTTCCTGTAGTTGAATACTGCATGTAGAACTACAACGAGGAAGGAAGCAGCAGTTGAAAGAAAACAAATGCTGCTTAACCAAATTTCCTCAGGTATGAAGGAGGAAGATTCCCCAAAATATATAAACATATTTTGATTTCTAGTTTTTCACAGTGTAAACATTAGCACAGCAAAGTATGAAACTATGAATTCATATATCAATACATCTATTTTCATAGAAAATTCTGGGATTGCCTTCTAGTAACTTCTGATGTATCTGTTTAAACAAGGTGAGACCCATTCTTCAGTCTTTTGAAATGCAAAGTTATCTTTAAAATATAATACTGTTTGTGTACTGCTTAAGAAAGATGTGCTTTGGAAAGGATGGTTAAACAGTGTATTGCAAAGTGTAACAAAGCATGCAGAAGCAATGAGGTAGCTATTCATTATCTAATACTGTATTTAGTGTACTTGTAGTTGTACTTGTTTTATTTACTTTGCATATAGCTTCCCAGTGGTAAAGTCCTGTCAAAAGGTCTCTATCTTAATGGTTTTAGCAATCAGTTTACAGAATCAGACTGGATAGTTTATCTAAACTGTTAATTCTATTTTGACTCCCCTAATGCTATTGAAAATCATCCATCTTTATTTGTCCTTATATTCACTTACTCTGGGTTTGTGCCTTGACTTCATACTAACAAAATAACTCAATCTCAGACATATCCTGGTAGGCACCTGATCAGAAAGTCTCCTGCTCCAGAAGAGACAAAAGTCATGTTCTGGAGTTTCACAGACTTTTTGGTGTCTGTGCCTCAACTTTATTTTACTATTTCAGTTTGGGCTTTTAGAAGGGAAGCCTCCACAAGTACCAGTAATGTAAAGATGATTTATGCATTCCCTATTCCATTTATGATGGCTGTTGACAACTGAACAATTTTGAATGTTATAAATGATATTACTGTGTATAAGATTAAGAGTTGATGTTTTGAAGGTATTAAATATAATGTTATAATTTCCTGGATTTCATGCAGTTGCCAGTCATATTATTAATGAGTTCTACCAAACATAAAATGCATGGATTTTAAGTTTTACATAGCTGTAGTGCGGTAAGGGCTTACTCTTGGCACTTCCTTATCAATCAAAGAGACGATATCTCATTACTCAAGTCTTCCCTGAAAGTTTCTCTACTGATTCACCTTGGTTCTGAACTTTTGATCATGCTGCTTAGGTGATCCTTTAGACAAGTGATACTTTGGATCACATGATGAAGGCATTGTTTTGGAAATACTATGGTTTTTGAAGACTGTCAGCTTTTTTCTGTAGACTGTCAGCTCAAGTTTCCCTCTCTCTCTTGCTGGGTTGGATTTGAGAGCTCTACCCAGATACCACTCATGGTTCAGAGAGGCACCCAGATTGCAATAGTTATCAGGAAACTGGACCACTAACTAGCACTGGCCTACACTACCATAATGCATGAGAAAGACATGTCTCACAATTTGTCAAAAAAAAAAAAAAATTAAAAGCTGTTGTCCATCTTTGTGAGCAAGATAGCTGTACTGTTATGGAACTTGAACATCTCAAGCACATGCAGACATTGATCAATGATACTGTAATGCAAAATAGTTGGAAAAAGCTTCTGTTATTATTTTCTTAAATGTTATCTTATTCTGATAATCCAAGTTGTCTTTGTCACGGATGGGAAAATAAGGAGAGTGAGGAGAATTAGTTTGATTCTTGAAATAAATGAAGAAAAAATTATATACCTTGAAGGTACTAGGTTTTGGGGGTTTTTGTTTCCCATTATGTCAATACACAGATCTGTTACTTTGACGCAAAAGAGAAGCATTTGCTTTCTTTCTCATGCCAAGAGTCGTCAAGTAAATCTCTGTCAGGTGAATCTAATGTTTGCAGAAAAACAGTTCCTGTAAGAAGCATCCAATTAGCCTACTTATGTCACTTAGTACTCTCTGCTTTAGTGTTCTCTGACTATAGACTAGTTTCTGTGCTCTAATTCCTGCCATTAATATTCACTCATCATAAGCTTGCTTTGCTATCCATTATTTATCGAGTTTGAAAAGTTAAAGCAAGTTTCAACCACAAAATAGGCAAAAAAAGTTTTCCAAAAAGAAAACTTCTTTCCATTGAAGAAGAAACATGCTATTAAAATTAAGGCAGCTTTACAGAGACTAGTGTCATGCCGCTTGCTTGCTTTTTTCAGCTGTTCATATTGCCAGTTGTTTCTTTAAATCTGAAGAACAGCATTGAGTTTCTACAGACTTGAAGTTGGAAAACTGGAAATAAAAAAAAAGATGTATACCAAAGAGAATATCTCTTACCAGAAAGAGAATCAAGCATCTAACAGTTACAGGGTTTTTCACAAATACTTCTATAGTTGGTTGGGCAGAAGAGACTTGTGCTTCTACATTTTCTTTTGCAGAATAAAATCAGATCCTCTAACTGATGAATGCAAATCTACTAGTTATTGTATGCTATTATTTGCTATATTGTATTTATAGTTTTGATAATATACTTGTAATTTTTTTAGATATTTTTACAAATATTCATTATATTTTAGTAATGTCATTTTAATAATTTTTATTATTGCTTTAAGATAAATTACTGCTTTGGTTAATTTTTAAAATTATGTATTTATCTGAGTATTCAACTAAAAATGCACAGAATTGCCACTGGACTTGTTGAATCAAGTATCAGGTTACTTGCAAGCTATGTGAAAGCAGCTCCTCAGAAGAATAATTTCCACTAATATTTACTAGTATTTAGATCAGTGAAAGAGCTATACTTAGGAATACATATAAACAGGTAAAGGCACAAAAAGATGAAATCTTCAGCTATTTCAACAGAATTCAAGATCTTATGTTAACTATTTAGAGAAAGAGATATTTAAACATTTGAGAAAATCCATTCAGGAGGAGCTGTCAAAGCTGTGTTTAAGGTATAACTGATGATTGTATAATGTTATTCTTTTAAATAATAGCCTAACGATTACAGCAGTTAAGAAAGGAATTGGATATCTGTGTTGTGTTCCATTCTCTGTCCCATTTAAGGCAGAATAATATTACCTATCTATGTTATATCTCTTAGTACACTTCAGTATTTACATTTTCATCATGAGTTATGTGGTTGGTTGTTCTGTTGATTACAGACCCTGCTGAAGGTTGAACCTTAACCTGTATGTTCGTAATGTTCAAATCTCCACCAAAAATGAAAGGGCCTGAGCAGAGGGAAGATGGACCCATGGTAGCTCTAATATATATACCTTGACTGAAAAATATTTCTGTCATTTAGAACATCTGGTATTTGGGATTTGAGGGAAAATATGCAATTTGGAGAAAGTGGATAAAGTTTTCTGGTCATTACTTAAACTTCAAACTCATATAGGAATATTTTAGAGCTGATGTAATGCATGAGTTGAGGGAAATTATAAATTGCTGGAGGATATTGTCATAGATTTATCCACACTTGCGGTTTAGGAATACATTTAATGTTGACTTTGTAAAGCCAGTTGGTTTCTATGAGTCACTTTTAAGGCACTTCACAACCATATGAAAGTGAATTTGAATTTTATTGATTTCTCTGCTTTCTTTAGCAAATAGTGATTTACTATTACATATGATGATATAATATGTACCCCCAAAACATCTCAACTTGAATTTATAAAATCAGAAAGGTGGGTTTTCTGTGTATTTGACAGCCAAATACTCTATAAATGAAATAAGACATGATGATGATATACAGTCACACCTTTAAACCAATCAAGGAATTAAAAGGTTCATGTTATTTAACTTACAGAGATGTAAATATGTTTTTGTGAAGAAACTCACTTTATTTTACTTCTGCAATGAAACATCTACTTTAAAGTCATGTGAGGCTTCTCTAAATACAATATTCAATGCTTCAGCTGTTCAAAAGTCTAAGCTTTTTAAAAATTAGTTTTATAACCATAGTGCACAAATGAAAGCAAACTGGTGATGCCTGGAAATGAAAGGCTTTGTACTTCCTGTGTCAAACAGTGCACCCCATGAATCATTCACTTTCCAAGCATTTTTTTTTTGTAAAATATGTCCTATTACTGTATTTTTAGTTGTTTTAAACTAAAATAGCAAAAAACACCTTTATTTTCCCTGCAACACTACCATAATTAATGCTAGAATTCAAGTGGCAAAGGAAACTCTGTGCCTGAAATGCACCCTGTAAATGAATCATGCCTGAAACAATTTTATTTCTGATTCTCTGATTTTTTCTGATGTTTCTGATTTTGTTTTCTTATAACCTTCAGACCTATCACAGTAGGTAACTGTGATACACACAAGAGTATACGGGATCAAATTCTGCTTTCTCTTATCAGCTCCTTACAGTACATTTCCGTCTCTGTTCATAACTGGCAGCCTCAAAATTCTGAAATTCTAAGCTCATTTTCTCAATGGCACATTTAAATAATCCTGTAGCCCCAGTGGTAAGGATGGTATGACTGCTTCAGCACTGGAAAAAATCCTGTGCTGTTCAAAGGATTTTCACTTTCATGTGTCATGTTCAACACTGTTCTGGATGCAGAAGGGTTAAGCAGCATGTCTGGGAAGATGGTAAGTGCTGGTTTCAGTGTTATTTCCAATTATGTTTGATAAAGAATTGTATACAAGAGCAACAGTCAAGGGCAATGAGGATCTACTCTAGAAGACAGAACAGATGGTGAAGACAGATTTATGCTCCAGGTGATTGGTATAATAAGCTACAGGAAATAATGCAGGAGAAAGCAAAGCATTTTAAACAGTGTTCCATGCATTTTTTTTTATACTTTTTATGTGTGGGCTGCATTATTCTGTGGAACATCTGACATGCTACAGTTCTGAATGTACCTGCATCCGTCCTGGGAGAGCAGCTGTGGCTTACTCAAGTCATTAAGCATTAACACATGTTATATACTGAAATAAGGAACACATTTCTTACCCTATTAGTGTTTTTCTATTCCCATGGAACTTAAAGGCCAACTTGAAATTTCAAAGAAATAATGTTTAAAAGATATTTTGTATCTTCTATATTTTTTATTAATTTCTATTAATATTTTTTCCCTTTAAGTTCCCCTCAAATGCATGAAACCAATTATACCTAAAGTATTTAAAATTTATTTCCCAAAGCTAATAAGAATTACTTCCCTAGTTGGAAACTTACTTATCCCTGCCCTTGGATTTGAAGATTCCTACCTTCTATTCCTAGTATTTCTGCCATCTACCTCTCCTTTGCTAAAAGACATCCGTTCAGGAAGGAGGACATAGATACAAGGGGACAATGGGTATGATACAATTAGGAATGAGATAAAGGCTGTGGGTTAGGCATTATCCACACAGTTATGTCTGTTTACCATGATGTCCTCACAGCATGTCTTCCATAGTAAGTGTTCAGCATCATCTTGTGCTTCTTTATCCTATTGCAAGACAGTTTGGGATATGTCATTAAAGGTATTCATCCCAAACTGCAGTCTCCAGCCTCTGCAGTCACACTGAAACTTCCATGGTTCATCATCTCTTTTGTGAAAGTCTACACCCTATTTTCAATGGGGTAATGAAATAATATGCATTTAGTAACTGTACATATGCTGCTAGAGAAGACATATTTGACAGCTTGCTACTCTCTGGCAACAGCTCTGCAAACTAATGTTGTGCTGGGGAATTCTGCATCCCTTTTGACAGTATTATGGGCAATCTACCATTGGAGAAGAGACCCACGATATAGACCACTTGCTTTGCAAGGATATTTTTAATGCTCTAGGGTCCTTTTTTCTTTCAGAGCTCATGAGACAAACAGATGAGTAGGAAGTTATGGTGCCACATAGTTAAGATGACTAGCAGCTGCTGAACAACAAAATGTCCTTTGCTGAATAACTGCAGAAAACTCACCTCAGAATTGCAGAACAATGTGAAATCTTCGCAGGTAATTTTATAACCACTCATCTCAGTGTATGAAGGGTCAATCTCTCCATGACAAAGTGTTAAAACTTTTAGTGCAGATACCTTCTGATACAATGGGTGGGTGGCTGACCTTATTTTAAGACACTACTGCTATTGGATGACTTATCAGTCCTCAATTCAGTTTTAGTAGACTGTACTACCTTTAATAGAGGAAAAAAAAACACATTAAAACTTCTGAAACATGAATAGTACTGTGATTCGTCCTTGTTTGGGCTAGCAGCAGCAAATCTTCCAGGAGAACACACTAAGGAAAAATAAGGAATTTATTTGCTGGTTCCTGTCACTGAGCAGATGTTTAGCCATTTCTTGTAAAGCAGGGCTTCAGCATGCATTATAGTTACTTTGGAAGACAAATGCCATAACCATTAATTTCTTACTCCTCCTCTCCCTTTCCCTGAGTTTTTATTTCTGAGCATGATGTCATAGTATGGAATATCCCTCTGACCAATTTGAGTCAGCTGTTCCTCCCAACTTCTTGCAAACTCTCAGTCTACTCCAACAGTGGCTAGAGTGGGCGGGCACAAAACTTCAATGTTGTGCAAGCACCTCTCAACAACAGCCAAAACATTGTGTTATCAACACAGTTCTAGCTACAAATCAAGAATTCAGCACTATATGAGATGCTATGAAGAAAATTAATTCCATCCCAGTGAGACACAGTACAGGGTTGTTGTGGGGTTTTTTGTTATCTTTTTATTATTTTTGTTTCTTTTTCCTTTATACTTTGCAAATGCAAGTAGCTAGGATACCATGGAGTAATACTGTTGAGCACAACTGCTCACAGAAGCTACTGGTTTTCCTAATGTCAAACAGGCAGGGAATTCTCTGCTCCTTTATATGGAGGAAGCAGTACTGGATATGATGCATACTTACTCCTTGATAGGGTACTTCTCTAACATTTAGCTATGTAAAGCTGCTGTACTATACCAAATAAAGATATAAACCAGTGAGAGACTTACTTAAATGTGGATTCTATGTAAGGCAAGAAAATAATCCTAATGAATTACTTTGTTTAACTGTTTTCATCCTTAGGATGTCACATAACCATTTGCCAACAGTCTAAGAGACTGAAAGCAATATTTTCCTTTCCCTGTGCTTTTTCATTGTTCATGTAGTAAAGTATGTACATAACTCCTAGAAGGCTGAGCTCTGACTGTCTCCTGTGGGTTATCATTATAGTGCAGGTCAGTTTGTCTGCAACTCCTAATAGCTTCTTGGCAAGAATTTTGAGGAATTATGGACACTCATAGTCAAATGCAGGTTAAAAGAATATTACTAGCACAACAAGACTTGAAGGCAGAAGATGATGACAAGATATTTTATTAAGATACATGGAAGATACTGATCTGAGTTCAACAATCTATCAATGCTTTCTAGGTCCAACTGATGCTTTCTAGGTTTTAGGGAGGGTGTCACACTCTATTTTGGAATAATTTGAACTTCATCCACTAACACGGTCTATATACTTTATGCACCTGCACATACCTCATGAGACATGTGAAGTTACAGCTGTGAAATCAGAGAGCAATAGATGAACTGCATTATTTGGACCATTTGGCATTCAGTGCAATCAGGCCTTACTGTTGTAAGCAGGTTTCTTAAACAGTTTTATTAGTAATGTAGGGCAAGTTCTATACTTGAGGAGAATATCTTATAGCCGAAATGTTGCAATTAAAACATTAATAGAAAATACTATTCAGAGATTCTGTGCCATGCTTTTCATGTATTACACAACACTACTCCCCAGTCCCACTTCATAAAATTGATTTGCACTCTGCTCAAAGAGGAACTTGTTATTTTAAGTTTGAGTGAATGCAGCAAAAAGATAGTGACACTAGTGACCTTCTTGATGACAACTAGTGCGATGTGCAATGTGGTAGTAATTACTGTGAAGCTGGTCAGTTTGAAAAAGTAGGAGAGCAGCAGTGAGTTGCTACAGAAGGAATGACAGGAGAACAGGTAAATATAGATGAAAGCACTTTCTGAAGCTATTGCCTAGTTTCAGGCAGAGAACTTCTTAGTGTGCAGATGGAGAGTAATGTTTCTGTATAAATCCTACAATCTAGTTGCTATTTTTACTACTTTTACCATATGGAATCTGCTGTGGTACTTTTTAGAGCATAATCTGGAAAAATAAATGAGAGGTATTCACTTAGCAAAAGACCACTTACTTATAATAAAGTCTATTAAATGAAAAGATAAATAGTTACCAGCTGACACATCCAGGGAAGTGGGCAGTCATGTCCACTTTGGGCTCTATGGTATATCCTCTTGCATAGCAAGCAAGTCTTGGCCCTTAATCAGTTTTTCCTTTTCAAAGTCAGCAGAAGCTGTCTTAATATTTTCTTCCTTTGCCTAAATTGGTCATTTCTGCCCAAACCTCAACCTGCAGTATGTCTCACAGCAAAATCTTCTGAACGTGGGTGTATTGTGTGAACGCTTTTAAGGCTAGATTCTCATCCCTGTTCAAATCATTGTTTTTGATTTAGCAATAAATTACATACTGGTTATGACACTGTCCTTTTAGCAGTTCTCTCAAAACTGTTTCGGTTGTTCTGTTTCATTTCAGAAACTTACTAAATCTGGCTGTTCTTAGACTATGTGGAAATTTAACTGCAGTTAAGCTTACAAAGTCCCATTTCAGAGTAATCTGAAGCCTAATGCTTGCTTTAAGAGCAGGTACCCATCACGGTCTAGTGTTGGCTGTAAACCAACATGTAGAGGCCAATTGTATCTGATTATGCTGCCCAAAGAGGAGAAACTGCACTGTAAAATAGAGTAATCCACTCTAAAGTGATATAAAGAACTACTGGATGACAAATGCAGGATGCATAAACGTCAGTACTGTGGTGATTTAGCCCGATGTCCACCCAGTCATAATATCACTCCTCCTCCTAAACTGGACAGGAGAGAGAGAAAAATAATAAACGGTTTGTGAGTTGAGATAAGGACAGAGAGATCACTCAGCAATTAGTGTCATGGGCAAAACAGACTCAACTTAGGGATAAAAGGGTTTGATTTATTAAAGAAACAATACGCGCAGGGAGCCGNAGGGACAGACTGCTTCAGCCTAGGTCTCCTCACGGGATCACAAGTCCTGCCAGCAAACCTACTCCAGCGTGGGCACCTCCCCCATGGACTCCTAGATCTTGCCAGGAACTTGCTCCAGGATGAACTTCTTATAGAGTCATGGCCTCCCTCAGGCTCCTCCCCCACGGGCTGCGAGTGGATATCTGCTTCCTGGTGGTCCTCCATGGAATGCAGGGGGACAACCTGATTCACCATGGCCCTCACCACATATCACAGGGGAGCCTTCTTTTCAGTGCTAAGCACCCTCCTCCTCCTCCTTCTTCACTGACCTTGGTGTCTGTGGAGATGTTTTCACATTCTCTCTCCCTGTTGCTGTTTTTCAACTGCTCAACAACTCTTCTCTTTCTCAGATATGTTATTCACAGAGGCGTTACCTCCATCACTAATTGGCCAATTGACTAATTTTTTAACTATATACTGTGGATGTAGCCTTTTCTGTTCCTGTATTTCATCTTTCTTGAGTTTGTCATCCTCTTTAATAAATTAATGATGTCTCATCAAAACCTAAATCATTTTGGACTAGACCCCTTATATTAGACTTTCTTAGCTTTTTATATATAATATTTTCAGAACTCTACATTAAGCACGCATTTTTCAGATAGCCAAGATATATGCTTAGCTCTAATTTTCTCTTAATATTTCCAGTCTCCTTTGCAATTTTTTCTTTTTTTTTTCTGTGAATTCTATTCAGTTTGCTAATAATCTTGTGACAACAATGCACTAAAATAGTTCTGTTCTTCAGTGTTTTGGCTGTATGACTTTGAGAAGTATGGTTATCAAGAGTAAGATATGTGGGAACGTGCTTAAAATCCAGTGGGTTTGAGGGTTTTTTGGTGGTTTCTACTTTTTCCAGACTGACCACATGGGACTCTGATCAGTCAGACTGATGTCTATTTGAAGCAGATAGAAAGTGCCTGTGTCTTAGTCATACTGACTGGCCACCCACAACAAAATTCTTTAAACATTCATCGTTTTTATTGTCTTGGGTCCAGCAAATGCAATGATCTGGATATTAGTCACAGATGTATGTGCTACTTCATAGCAACTGTGGGCACATGCCCACATGTTGCTTTCATATGAGCTTTTTGGGCTTCTGCAGTAAAAATGAGAAGGGAGAGAAGGGATATTTATATATAGTATATATAAATATATATATACACATACACACATATGGAGATACGCATGTCTCTATAGAAAGGTAGATACAGATCTATAAGTTCATTTGTGAGCTCACTGTTCAGTATTTTGATGATGAGCTTTGTAAAGATTTACTGAAGCAGTTATATTTAGATATGTTTAACTTTTTGTGGGCATTCTGACAAAATATTTGCTGTAGCTCTGTTTCACCTTTCACATACTGTAGTATATTAAACCACAAAACCACACTGGCAAAGCTAAAGGGTAGATATTTAACATTATACTCTTCTTGGAATAGATGCATTTGGGGAGCAATGGGATTGGAGAAAGGGGAGAGGCAGTCTGTGTGTGGTTTTTTTGGTTTTTGTGTTTTGGGATTTTTTTCCCTTGCCATTGTGCATGGCTGGTAGTAACAACTTTTTGTCATTCAAGTATTGTCACTCATTGCACACCACAACCCAGATGTTAGATTACAATAGACAAAGTTACAAAAAGGCAACTCAAAAAGGTCAAGAAGGAGGA
>WBNH01008218.1:0-12810 GCA_013401255.1 Urocolius indicus
CTGCCCCTTGCCAGACTTCTCACTTCCTCTTGAGCCCTCGCGTTACAATCCGAGATCTTCTGGATGCCTACTACACTATCTAGTAGGATTTATTTCAGGCATATGTATTAACTAAGAAATTATTCAAATTTATATTAAAAATGCTATCTTGAAAAGTCCACTCTCTGCTTTAAAAGAATATGCAAATATACCTATCTTCATTATTCTGAATTGTGAAGGACTGGTTGTCTATTCTGACACTTGGTTAAAGTAAAAAGAACAAAATCTTCTAAAAATAATTAAATTTTCTGCTGAAAATTGAGATGTTTGATACTGATGGAGCTGGACATAGAGCTCTTTAAACTGTAAGAATTAAGACTACTCCTATAACATCTCAGTGTTATCTTATTATTAAAAAAAATTCCTTGCATAGTTTTAAGCAGACTTGGGCTTCCTTAAAGGTAAGTCACAAAGCCACTAAGAATCATATAGTAAATCTCTGCTTCTTGCCCCAGGCTCTATCTAAATTTTTTATCTCATGGTAGCAGAATGTGCAGACTATGGGGAAGAACTCCAAGTACCCTCCAAGAGATGTGAAAGAGCAAGTTAGACTGGACCTATAAGTAGTGAGAGTCTATACATGGTGTTTCCCTGCATGGATGGGCAAGACATTTTCTGGAAGTTTTGCAGCTCCAGATTTGTTTCCATCACCATGATGGATCAGAGGTGGGAAGCAGCAAACCGTCACCCCCACTCCTAGAGCAGATAATTTTATTTATAATAAATAAATCTGACTCATGTCAATTCTTACGTTTGTTCTTCTACCTTGCTGTATGTCCTTCTCTGGGCTCCTCAGCTCAAGAGGGACAAAGAACTTCTGGAGAGAGTCCAGCACACGGCCACCAAGATGATCAGGGGGCTGGAATATCTTCCTTATGAGGAAAGGCTGTGGGAACTGGGGCTGTTCAGTCTAGAAAAGAGGAGACTGAGGGGAGATCTTATTAATATTTACAAATAGCTAAAGGGTGGGTGTCAGGAGGTTGGGGNATAAAATCCCACAACTCCCTCTATGTTTTTATTTTAAAGGAGTCCAAGCCTACTTTCAACCTTTAACTCGCCCAAGCAGGGGCAATCTGTTTCTTGGGGTGAGCTTTTGGCTTTTTTTTGGAAAGTAGCAGTTGGAATTGTCCCAATCACCACCTGGTCCTGGTTTTATCAGCCAAATTTGCAGCTGACCATGCACAATGCTTAGTAGCACCATCTGAGCAACTTTAGCCAGAGGTTTCATTATGGTTAGTTGAGGGGCATCACACGTTGCAGCAAGGTGTTATGGGAGAAGAGAACAAGTGAGGTGGAGGCAGCAGGGGGCTTTCAACATGGACTCAGCTCTTAAAGTGGCTCTGTGCTTAGCCAAGGGAAGTCTCTGCACTTGCAATGCAAACTGAGATGACTTCAGGACATCTCCACGTCATCTTGCTCTTTCCAACTCCCTGTAAATATGTCACTGTTCTTCACATGAGTCCATTCCCAGGATCTGAGGAACTACAGGCAAAGATTTATTCCTCTATGATCAGAGATAAAGCCAAACATCTCAAAGACATTTACTTTATCTGTTAAGGATTTGTATTAAATACTTATGCAATGTCAGATGTAGAACTTCATGATAGCACCTGCTATTAAGTTATCATTCATATGCAGGGAGGGACAACTATACTCCAAATGGATTATAAAGAATTTTACTTACCTGAGAGTGGTTTAGTGGAGTTCAAATGTATTCATCTCATACACTGAGCTATGTATCTGAGTGACAACATAAACACTTTCAAAAAGCTATTTTTCGGTAATTCTCACCAAAAAAAAAAAAAAGATGAAACCTCTGCAATGGTCCAGCTGAGAAATCTTTTTCACCTAACGAAGTTTAATGCCTTTCAAATATATGGTGTCCATCAATGCCATCTGTAGATAAACAAAAAATTGGAGTATTTCATTATTTGTACTTCTCTATATTTGGTATTAATATAATGTAAAGTGAATGAGAACAGACAGTCAATTTGTTTTATGCATAAACACTGTTGGAAAATATAGTTGCATTGCCAACAATATTCCGTTTATTATTCTAAATAGATTTTGTAACTTGTTCTCCTTAATATACCACCACAATTTTTATAAATTGCTCTATTAGAACAATTTATGGAAATCGTGCCATGTAGATTGTTAGTAAATTGAGTCTGTTTTTTCTCTTTTATTCCCATTCTTCTCTGTTGTTACACAAACCAGCAGAAATACAACGAGCAGACTCTTCTCTCAGCTACACCAGATAGTTTCTGAATTACTCCATTGGACTCATTTTTAGGAGAGAGAATCTAGATCCCTATTTTCCATGCAATAAATCCCATGAATTATAAAGAGACTCTTCACAATGCTTCTGCAGATGAGGCGAAATTAGTTTACCCATTACTAACAGGATGCTCATTTTTTCCTTTTGTTCTCTTGTCACAGTGTTAGGCTAGACAGAAAAATCTAAGTTTCATTCAAAATAAAGGGGTTAAATTGCCCATGCAATTATTGTCGTTTGGCCACATTTTGAGTAAACTATCAATATTAGAATAAGAAGAAAGCACGCCTAAGAAATTAGAAAAGAGCATATAAAAGGCAGAAAATTAACAAAACTGTGAAAATTATCCTCACTCCAGGCTGATTTTCAAAAGTTCTAGTATCAATCTCCCATCACACACAAACCTGGAAATCACCTTTCATTTTACTTTTTTATCTATTGTAAACAATATGGGCCACGTTTTTGAAGTCAGACATTCCTGAGGATACAGCATAGCCTTGCAAAGAATCCCAAAAATTAGAAAAATGTGAAGCTAGACCTTGAGAGTTTTCAAAGAGCAACAGGAATTCCATGGAGTCTTCAATGAGTTTAGTGAGAAATCTTTAATAATTCCAGTCTTATCGTGAAATCTCCCCAGAAAAACTGCAAAACACTTCAATTTTTGGAGGATCTGAGGAATAGGATCAAGTGTAAAAAAAAAAGATGTTAAGAGGAGGAGAGGGTGGTGATTCTGCCTCTCCAGCCTCCAAAGGCTCATAGAGGTAATGACAGGATTTAACAGCAAGGAAAAATAAACATCCCCATGCCTTCCCTCCTTACGAGACATCTCATGGGGAAAAGGCAGAGGAAGCCAGTTCTGTTGGGAGAGGTTAATAGAGATGCTGGAGGTTGGAGGCCTCGGAGAGTGGGGGTTACATCAGGAGATGGTACAGAAATGCTGCTGAACATACACCATCTCACCAGCTCTAGGGCAGAAGAAAGTAAGAAGCGGCTGAGAGGTAAGAGGGAGGACAACAGAGACAGACACAAAACACAGAATACATTAGAGCAGGTAAGGTATGACGGAAATTTTGACTGCTGGACAGGGTGAGAAAGAAAATATGCTGGAGATACATTTAAGGAAGAGTGATAGTTTTAGGGCAGGACCAGGTAAGGCAGACAAATAAGATAATTGGCTGTTTTACTGCAAGGTATTATGTTGCCATCGAGCCCAGAGATCTTGGCAGGTTTCTGGTATCCTGAGAGGCTAAAAGGCCTAGTACTAAGACACAAGGCTTCAGGGTGAGAGCATCAGTTTTGCTGCAGACTTGCTGTCATTTCACCCACCCACACTGCCTGACTTTTCTCCCTCTTCCATCTCTAGAGGAAAGAACTACATCTTAAAATGTTTTTTATTGCTTAACATTGAGCTTTAGTTTTACTTCAATTAATATAATAATATAGAGTGTATTCTTTCATCTGATGGAGAGCATCTGTAAAGATAACTGGGACTCTGCCTCAGATGAGGAATTTATTCTCATTATTATAATAGCAATTTGAAGACTAATTTGTTTCACTAACATTAATAAAGACTCAGACAAAACAAGGAATTATACCCTGATCAGGATCCAAATATATTTTTTAAATGAAAAAAATATGTAAAGTAAAAAACAGTTGAAGAATTGAAATACAAACAAACCTGGGTTTGGTGTTTTTGTGTTCTGTACCAATTTTCCATTTAAAGATACATTTTTTTAAATGAGATTCATAGTGTGATTAAACTTTTCCAGAGGAACATCTAAAAGCAAAAGTTAGAAGAAGCCATGTGACAAGAGTCCTTCAAGAAGTAAGAGATTAGTATTATGTCTTATCATTGTATTACAACTATGAACTGAAGGCATACAGTAAATTACTTGCTATCTTGTATTTGTTTTAACTATGAATAGTTTTTCTTCCTCAAACTTACAATGACATTAAAATGTTACAAGACAGTCTCTAAGAAGCACAAGCTTGGATTTTCATTAATAATGTTTTCCATCCAATTTCTAACTAGCTTTTTGTGCTTAAGGCTGGATTTACTTCCATTTAGTGGCAACCTCCTGGCATGTAGCTCCTAACAAGTGAAAAACAGCTTCATAATTTCTCTTTCATTTTCTGTTTTTATCCAAGAGCATCAAATAGTTCACCAGTGGGTCATCAGGTAGCACTCTCCCTGTTCACTTTCCTTTTTTCTAGCATTTTTTATTGGTATTTTAGACAGCTTTATTATCATAGCCAGGAATACATTAATAGCATCATCATATCTGTAATGTGTAACTGAATGCAGTTCTCCACAAATATTATGTACTTTATTTAATAAATACACATACATTCACATAAATGCAGGCATCTAATAACAAGCAAGCAATGAGGAGCAGGCTAGGGTGCATTTTAAAAGAAGTCGCTGCCCTAAGTCAAATCACTGTTACATTTTCAGGGAGTGTGACTCATCTGATGAGCTTTGTCTTTCCCTCCTGTCAATAAGTAGAACAGTGGTCAAGAAACAAATGACAGGATTTTAACCTGTGCTACTAGAGAGACATAATTAGCAGCTGAAGGCTTAAGAAAGGGAATTTCCATTGCAGCACTCAGCTTGCACTTGAAGGCATTTTTTTATGTTCTTGTTAAAATAAACAACAACAAAAAAAAGACAGAGAAAAACAAGACAAGGACTTCTGATCACAGATTGTGCTTCAGTTTTGTTGTCATTTATGTGGCAACGGTTTATAGTATTTTCTCAGTTCTTCAAATAAATGACATGAAAAAATTGTTATACACAGACAGTGAAAAACTCCATAAAATGCACATTCCACTCAGAACACTGGAAAAAAAAAATATTAAAAAAGTGGCCTGGTAATGGAGAGAGCAGGAAAGATTTTGAAACATCATTAATTTGTAGCATGCAATTGTCTATGCTGGCTTCAAATACAAGTATGTGCTTGAGGTTCAGAACCTGCTCTTTTACTGAAAAAGGATGGCTACAAGGTACCAACTGAAGTTCTCCCTTGACTTGGGGCTTGAAAGTTGATTGCATAACCATACCTGAGAAGAATCAGTCCTGTCTTCACAGGGTGTGAAATTTTACCACTGAATTTTAATTTATATGCTAAGCACTTGCTTAGGAAACCAAAAAAGAAAAAAAAAAGAGAAGAGTGAACTGTATCTACAGTGAAGGATGAAAGAAGAAAATATATAATGCTATGAAAATAAACAGGCATCTAAGAGAGACTAATCCAGGGAAGTCAAAGATCATATTAAGTAGGCAAGACATGGGAGACAGTCATTACAATGGGGAAAAGGTAAAGATAAGTCAGGAGAAAAAACTAGCTAGAAAAGGCTGAGCAAAAGTAAGATAACTGGAAAGCAGATGAAAGAGGACACAGATAACAGGTGGGAAGAATCACAGTTAATTCTTGAAAAGTTTAAACTCAGTCTCAATTGGATTACCTCTGTGGGCCAGGCAATGGGGCTGGTCACTCAGATGGCTGGGCAATAGGGCTAAGCATTTGCTTCCTGTGAAAAGGGTCACACTTAAGCTGAGACAGAAGTTCCCTGAAGAATCATTTTTTCTGTCCCTTCTCTTATGTACCTGCCTTATGATAAGAGCTTTATCTGTCACAAGCTTGTGCTAAAGCTCGGAGTTTGGAAATTGTATAAGGGGTCAATGTTGCACATTGCAGCCCTTTGGAGAGTAGATTATAAAGGAGAGCACTGCTTTTGCCAGTGCTCCTTAATTTAAGTAACTTAATTTCCTCAGTGATTTTTTTAAATTAAGAATCCTGGATTTTCTCACTTTTTTTTTTTTCTTTTACTTTCTGGATTCTATTTGTTCCTTTATTGTGACAAAGCCTGTTCCATTGCACCCAAACTACTACAGTAATATGACAGGAAATGTTTCTTTTAAAAAAAAAAGTACAGCGATATGAGAAGGTAAAAAAAATAAGTTGAGTAAATATTCCAGAACAACAGAAAAAATAATCAAGGGAGAGAGTGAAACAAGTACAATCTCTTTTCCTTCTGGTGTGGTTTATACACATCCTATTTTTGCTCATTTCCAAAGTGGTCTTTGTAACCTTATAACCTTATAATAGAGGCTTCTTATTTTGTCTATACTAACTTTTTTTATTCATCTGTAGTAAGTCAATCTAGTTTCCAATTTCTGTACAACTCCTCCTTGGTCTTAAATCAGTGAGGAGGTCATGATTCAGCCAGTGGGTCTCTAGCTACCCTTCCTCACCTTCCTTGCACGGGGATGGTTTGCAGCTGTGCTATTCATACTGTTTCTGCAAACAGCAGCCAACTCTCTGCAGCTCCTTTTTTCCCAGATTTCCTTCCTGAGGGACCTCACAAGCTGGCCTCCAACGTGGCTGAATTCAGCTTCCTGCCCACCCATGGTCTCTGTATATTTTATTGCCCTTGATAATTTTTCATTTCATTGATCGACTCTTCAACATGGTTTTACTACATTTGTACATTTACATTGAAATCATGAAGGACATGTTAAACCATCTAATTAGCCTTAGAAGAAAGATGTGTCTGCCTCAAAGAAAAAAAAAGGTATAAAACAAATTACAAGTTTTATAACTGTGGGACATTCAACTTTGTGTTTAAATACCAGGAGCTCTTGTCAGAAAACAAAAAAGAATTAGAAGAAACCATTAGTAAAACAATATTTGCAAAATGGATGTGCTACTTTTGAAAGAGGTTCTACTCGTCTAAGAGGGCAAAGGAAAATTTCCATGTTTTAATACTGGACCTTTCTGTTCTATAATCAGACTGCCATTATCTAGTCTCTCTACATCTTGTATCCTAATTTTCTTTATTTTTTCTTGATGACTAGAAAATTTTGTTCAGAATTCATTATCAAAGCAAATTCTCCTACAAACAGTTTTCTGGACAAGCAAACACAGAAAAAAATGCTAGTAATAATTTGCATTCCCTTTTCTTCATCTTCAGAACATTGACCAGGAAAAGAAAGCAAGCTTCCACTTTGGTCTACAAACATATAAAAACATCCATCATGATAACACTCATGTTGTTTAGATACTTAAAGTTATCAGTTACTGAAAAGGGTCTGTGATGCAGAAGATTGAACAGAAGACAGCTGTGAGCTCCACATTTCTTTCAAATGATGTGGGACCACCAGAGCATTCCTGCAAATGCAAGTAAAATCCCTGTCTGTTCTCCAAAGCCTTCTGAAGCCCTTCTTCTTTTTTACCAGGGCTTCTGTAGCTTGATCAGATATCTCTGCCTACTTTTCTGTCATCTGCTGTTTTCAGTTTTCCATGTCCATGGTCTCAGACAGCA
Source organism: Urocolius indicus (assembly GCA_013401255.1). Taxonomy (NCBI): domain Eukaryota; kingdom Metazoa; phylum Chordata; class Aves; order Coliiformes; family Coliidae; genus Urocolius; species Urocolius indicus. The sequence goes on from WBNH01008218.1 coordinate 7,640, forward strand.
TAACCCTGGGGAAAAAAAAAAAAAAAAAAAAAAAAAAAGGGGATCAATGACCCCTAAAAACTGTTTTTCTCCATGAGAAGCTGAAAAAAACATTACTGGACTGGAGAGCAATTTGTTGTGTTCTACCTGCAAGTAGAAGTCCATTTTGTATAATTTCAAAAGTATTGCTCTCCATCTGTGAATTATCATGGCTTTCAGATGTTTTCTATCTCTGTACAGGGGCCCAGACCAAAAGCAAAGCTGTAACAGCCAAGCACAGCCGGAGTCAGGACTCCTAGCTGCCCAAAGCATTTTCTGTGTCATGCAACACCTCTTGTGTCTCCAGCTGCAAATATATGTATACATAATAATGACAATCTCTGTTGCTCACAGAACCCATCACAACCCAGAGGTGTCCAAAACATGGATAAAGACCATCACTGTGAGTGAGGCCAGGAATAGAAACATCAAACTGGTCTATAAGGCACACACTTCAGGTACAAATGAAATCAATAGAAAAGAAGGTTCACTGATCATAAAGGGATAAAAATATTTCCTTCTGTTTGTAGAGAGTTTTCAGATAGGAAGCTGTAAAGTGCTTGATAAGAAAAGTCTTTCCTGATTTACATCTCCTGAAATAGATTTAATTAGTTGTGGAGTACTATAAAATGCCTAGGAAGTAGCCATTTGCTGATGTATTCACCTGGGAGCAATTTGAGAAGCAGTTCTTCAGCCTTGCAGACATACAAGATGAAAGAACAGGCAGATAATTAGCCAACAATGAAATTAAAAAGAAGAACACAGTGAAGGGAGAAAGTAATTATCACCTCCCTTAAATTTTATTCTATTCACTATCAGGTATAGCTGGACAGAAGGACAAGAATTGGTGTCTCAACACTTCCCTGTTGAGCTGCTGCACTCAGGACAAGAGGAGATAAAAGGCAGCCCTCTGCACTCTTGGCTAGGTAGGACCTCAGCATATCAAATCCCTCACTTCCAAGATGACAAGATATTCAGTGGGAGATGGAGAAATAAAGCTAGCATTGATGAATAATTCAGAGACAGGACCTGAATTTGGAGTTGCTGAATTTGGAGACTGGAAATTAATAGCTATTTTGCCCACAGAAGAACTGGGGGATTTCTAAATAAAGCTGTTTTTCATAACATGTATGAAGCAGTCAACAGTCCTGTTTTACTCTCCATGGGCAACAGTCTCGCCCAACTGACACATGATTCTGCTGACTCTTAGTGATTCTGTGACTTAATGAGTGGCTACAAAATCTGCCTGGTGCCCACTAGACCAGGTCTCCATGGCAAGGTCCTTCTCAACCTCCTCTCAGCTCCAGGCAGCAACTCCCATGATGACTCCCAATTATCAGCTGTTAAGGTAACTTATTTAGACTCATTAGGGCTAGAGCTACCTTTCATAAAAAGATCACCAAAATACTAAATCATCAAGAAAGTGTACCAGTAATTTCCTAGTTTATTCTCTTAACTGTATCCAGGACTATTAGTAGATCATTCTTCTCCAAGAATGCTCTGTCTAGTGAGAATTTTCAAACAAAGAGGATAAAGATTATTTTGAATAATCTTCATGTCTGTGGTTAAAGATTTATGTTGCTTATTTTCATTTTTCAGGTTTACTGGGAAAAATAGGTAATATTTAATGTCCACCATATGGGAGCAGCCCACCAACTGAAACACTACTTGAGATAATTCCACAGGTATTCAGAACACAAAACTCATTAAGTTTCCTTCTAGTTCTCAAAAGATGCCTAGAATCTTTTATAGAAAGGGAGTTTTTATGAGATACTAATTCCCTTTCTTTCCCCAATACCATGAGAATAGTTTTCCTGATGCATTTTTCTATTTCTGATTCTTGTCCTGATCAGAAATGCAAAATTCAAAGGATGAGCAAACTTGAAAGGTTAACAAAACATACTTGCATCTCAAAAATGTTACATTTGTGGTTTTGGAGAAATCTAAATGTCATTTCATACAAACAGATTTTCCCACAGCTCTCCTTTATTCTTAGAGAATATGATAACAAGGATACAGCCAAGAGATAAAACCAGGATTAATGATACATAAGTAAGCACTTAATAGTTGAATCTGTGGGATAATATACACAGGAAAATGATGAAACGGTCATGATGCATCATTCGAGAGTGAAGTTCACTAAAAAAAATATGTATCACAGGAAACACATTTGCATTACAAGAGGACAGAACTGAATAACTCAACGGGGCATTTCCATTTCTAATTGTATGCTACTGTGATTCAGTGACTGAATCCAAGATTTTGTGAAAATGCTCCTGTAAGCTGCACAGAAGAGACCAAGAGTCATCCATTTTTACGTTAATGTAAAGGAATACAATCTCAACATAAGATTTGCCTGCAAGAGATTCTTACAGAAATGCAGCATTCAATTAAAAGTAGACCAGTACCTTTACTGACATAAAGCTCCAGAGAGCATGCACATTTGCAGTATCCTAAACTATGTCAATCAACTATTTTCATTACTTGTTTGCTCAAGTGACAAACCTCTTAGTTTTGTCTGCTGGTAAACACTATCTGTATTATATGTATCACCAGGCGTGTGGAGCTAGAAATTACCACAGTCTAAGAATACATGAAAAGGGCTGTATTATTTTGAACTACTGTTCTCAGCTAGAGTAGTTTAAAATATTGAAAGACCTGAAATGTTCCTTTTGTAAAATAAGGGCTATTTGTCCCATTTGTTCCAACATTTTCCTTGGAGAATAATTTATTCTTTTAATGCTATGATTAAAGACAGTGCTGAAGATTATCTTTCCACATTGTCACACTGAACCACGAATCAGTGGTTTTGAAATCCTTTCTTTTAGAGGAAAGACATTTTATTTACGCTTATAACACTCTGATATGATAGTCTTAGCTAATGGTTAGCATAACAGGGTATTATCAACATGCCTTTCTTTTTCAAAGATATCTGAGAACAAGTGAACCTAGGTTTAGCATTAAAGTTTCTTTAATGTTTCATAGTTCCAGTTTAAAAAATCATTCAAAAGAAAAAAAGTAAATTGACCTTCAACAAATGAATCTTTCAGGATCAAAACCCCCTATTAATAGCATAAGGGCTATACCCCTAGAAAGTAATGAAAAGTTACCTTTCAGAATTGTTGTGGAAGCATAGTACCTTGTAAAACATAAAGAGACTGTGTTTTTTGGATGATTTTTTAAATTGGAACTATGAAACATTAAAGAAACTTTAATGCTAAATTAAAGTCAGGCTAATGACTTCACCCTATCCAGTAGCATGAGTCACCAACTGAAAGTGGGGCAACTCACTACAGCTTGTAAATGAAATAAGTATAGGGCTTCTAGCAAGCTAGTTTCCCTCCTCAAAGCCAGCACCTTCTGGAATGGAAGGACAGGAGTACGATCCAAGCCATTTGGCTTTAGGAAGTAAAGTTGAGATATGACAGAAGAAAGTCAGGTTTTTTCCTTCCTTTAGATTCTACCAACATAAATTTTTATTAAAAGTAGGATCTATCACATTACAAGGGTTCAAAACCTGGCTGACCTTCCTCTACTTTGCTTTGATGACCAAGTGCAACATAAGGAGTAGGGAATGAGGTCATTAGAATTTGGCACCTGTTGCCATAAGCTGTTTGAGTTCTTGAGGAGAGAGGACTGTAGCTGTATCTTTATGTCATTTATGCTGCTATTTTTAAGACTAGAATTTGAGACACGAACAAGTGCAGAACTGAATTTAGGAAATGCAAAAAAATGGTATTACTAGGGCAAAACAGTCCCCCCAAAAGGTAGCTTCAGTCCTAAGCCCCACACTTTTGTGCTGTGGGGCATGCAAGTGGCCATCCCCACCATTGGCCTCCTGCCCAGGGTGCAGGGGTGCATCTAGCCTTGCAGCCATGGCAGCCCTACTCAACCTCTAAATCCTCCCTCTGTGAAGGAGGAACAGATGGGAGAGAGGCTCAGGCCCTGTCTCCTCTGTGGTACCACACTGAGACCAGTGTGCAGGAAGACTATATATTTGACTCATGCACATCCCTCCCATGACTGGTCACTGCAGATATCTCCTCCACCAGGGAACAGTAACGGAGATTTTTAATAAATCCATTTACCTTAATCTCTTTTGCCTGAGGAAGGATCAAGAGCTGGCCAGAGTTGGGAAATACATATCTGTACTTTTAAAACAAGGTGCAAGGAGCTTTGTTTAAGGAGGCAAAAACACAGGGCAAAAAACACCCCAGAGCCTCTCAGACATCCTGTATCAAACATGTTTGAGTCTCAAAAGGATACTCAGAGGAGTGCCACAGCTGTTGAGAAGCCCTATGCAGAGTATTCAGCATGATATCCCTCTGAGACACTATGCTCCTCGGGCACCACCTGGCTGAAGAACATCACCTGGGCACCCTTTGTGCTACTAAAACCCTCATGGTATCTCTGAACCCCTTAGAGTACACGCTCTGAACCAATTCTCTTCCAAATTGGAGTATTAAGCTACAATCTAAAACACCAAGTGGATTACAGAGTTATCCCTTCCCTTCCTAGACTGGTAGAGCATATGACTACACACTATTAAACAGCTGCTGGCTTTTGAGCAAAGCTGGCCATCATTCAGCCATGGGTAAAATAATTATGTATAGCACTTCATTGTGTCTAGCTATCCCAAAACAGCTGCCTAAGTGGTGAAGAAACATATTTCAGGGAATTTGCCCTTGGCTCCATTTTTGAGGTGTTTCATGACCAGAACTCTTCAGCACAAAGGCCTGTGTAATAAGACCTCCTTTTTACTCATAGATAGGTGTGTGCAAAAAGACCCATGGTGAGCTTCAGGCTGAGCTGGGGAAATCGATGTGGTTTTATAATGTAGCTTTTTTTAATGAGTTATCCAACTCTTTAGAGCCACTCTAGGTAATCCTAATAGCTACTTTATAATTTTCTTCATTTTATTGTTTAGGCTTGGAGTATAATAATGCCACTGTGCTACACGTGTCTGTCGTGGTTTAGGCCCATCAGGGAACAAAAGACCACGATTAGCCTCAAGTATCGAAGACTTAAGGATTGCTAAAGGGCAGGGAGGGCTTAATTGCCGCTTAAGGTGCAGGACAAAACAGACCAGGCTACTCGGCTTGGGGAAGAAAAACCAGAAAACAATTTAATACCAACTAAAACATAAACCCCCA
>WBNH01008218.1:13066-28348 GCA_013401255.1 Urocolius indicus
GCATGGTCGCCTCCATCTTGTACCACTCTTACACCTCCTGCCTGGCACCTCAAATTCCCGTCCCTAAATAGTGATCGCAGAGGCGCCAGATTGGCCCAGCCAGGCCGGGGGGTGGGTCTGAACCCAGGAGTCGGGGGAGAGTCTAAAAAACTTTTTACCGGGTCTTCACTGCAACCCGCTCCCCCTGTTACTAAGCAGAAGCAACTCCTTGCTAAACCATGACAGTGTCCTACAAATAAATTCTTTTCTATTTGCTGTTGTCTGATTACCTCTTGGACATTATGTACTTTTTCTTCAAACTTCACCTCATTTGTAAACTGTGGTTGAGAACAATTTATGGAACACCATGTAAACCAAGAAGCATTTTTAGAGAGTATATTTTGCAAAGGGCATCAGCACAACAAATAACACTAATTAATATCTTTGTTTGATACAGATAGGGGTAAAAGCAAATAGAAACTCAGACATAGGTTTTTCCAACAGGCTGTCTATTGTAGAAAAGTAACCCTATGTGTTTTCCACAGTGTTTAATTTTCATTTTTTACTTTACGTAGTAAATGTAAGTACCACATCTGAGGAGAAATAAGAACCTTATCATGTTCCTTTTGACACATGATGAAAAGTAACTTGTCTGAAAATGCCTTATCTGGAGTGGCACATTTTCTTTACTTACCTATTTGTTTAATATTTACAAACTGATGAAGTGAAATAATTAGATTGGCCAGTTTGATGATTCTTAAAGAAGAAAACAAGCAAATACTGTGTACTTCTTTAAAGCTTTCCAAATTCTGTTTATTTCCTGCATTTGTCAAAAGGTTAACATTTTCTTTCTCTCCCTGCCCTTTCAAGACTTGACCTAACGACTTCTTAAGTGAGATCCTCATGAGTAAATAATGACATGGAGAGTAGATACTGGCAGGCTTCAAGCAGAACCAAGTCCTGCCCAAAGGACTGTACTTCCCACACTGCTACACAGAGCCCATCATTTTGCAGCAGACTGCCAGTTTGCTCTGCATTAGTTCAGGCTTCTCCAGTATTGATAGTGAGCACACTGATGCACTAATTCTGGAGCAACCCTTCTAGCACAGTCCGCCACACTATTCTAAATAACACAACCTACTTCCTACCAAGCAGTAGGATTGGGATAAAAAGACAAAAATCTGTTCCCAATCCCTGCTTACACAAGTATGTAGCCTTCTCCATTGGCATCAGGAACAGGTACAAAGATTGGATGAGCTCACTGTGGTGAGAGGTGAAACATCTCCCTCTACATTGTGAAACAGACTGTGAGCTAAGCAGTTGGTGGAGAAAACAGTAAAGGAGATCAAGAGAAGTTAGTGCCCTGCTCTGCTCAGTACCAATGAGGCTATGCTAGGAATCCAGGTCCAGCTCTGGGCCCCCAGTTTAAGGATATGGAAAAGATGGTGGCCACGGAGCAGGCAACCTGTCTGCAGATACAGAAACTCAGTGGGGATGTTGCTGATTTTGTGGAGCATATCTCAGCAATGGTCTCTCTACATTTGCTGCTCTAATGCAAAGATTCATTAGGTTTCTTTGTCATGATACACAAGTTGTCTTTCAGGGATTTTTTAGAGTGTACTCCTGCCTCTGCTCCTTTCTTGCACTTCACATGAAACAACAACAAACAGTCCTGGAGCATGCTTTGTCCTGTGTGACAGAATGTAATAAAAATTAAAATAGTCTTATTCAATAATACTTTAAATTATTACTACCATTTAATACAGAACACAAAAATTATAGATGTTTCTAAAATAAATCCATTTCTTTAAAAAAGTACCCACAGGAGCTTTGACTGCATCCATATCTTTTCGGTATAAAAGCTCAGATGTGAGGACATCTTCAAGGCTGCTGTAAGTCACTCTGTCTACAACCATACCAAAGAGCTACTGTTACACCAAGAGGTAATATGAATTCAACACATTTTACTATCAGAATTTGCTGGATGCTACATTTTCTATGCAGTGCAATATGGGTAAGGTGGAATAAGAGGAGAATTCCTCTGAGCCTCAGGGCAAGCAGTGACCTGGCAGTGGCAGATTTCACGTACTCTGATCACTGCTTCCTCTTCTCCATTTCCTTGAGGGCAGCTCCAGGGCTCTGCAGCCACCAGGACCAACACAGAGTTTCAGCACTAAGGAAAATAATGAAGGCCTTTCATATGGCAGGGATGGAGCAGCTGCAGGGAGAAAGAGATAGAAATTAAGATTTGGTTTGCCATGGGACCACAAACCATTTCAGTGAGAAACCTTGTTCCAGGGTTTTCCCATGGGGATGCTTACTGATCAACAGAGGGGAAAACTGCCCGCTTACCAGCATGCTCTGTTTTGCAAATCAAATTAATAACATTTATTAGATATGTGCATATTAATACCACTATGTGTTTGAATTTCTTCCAGGTTTGACATTTGCTGTAAAGTTTCTGGATTTATGTTCTGGAATTTCCTTTGTAAAGCAATTTGAGATTTACAGATAGTCATATAACCCTCTAGTAGATCCAGGCAGTAGTGGTGGTGTGATTATGACGTGGTGCTCAAACATACAAATACCATATGGTAAATCGATTAACTTTAACATAGTGTACATGAATATCTCATGGGATTTATAAAGTCTAATAGTTTTTAGCTACACTGAGGACCCAAACTCATTTAATGTACTATCAGCAAACACGTGATGCAGCCTGATGAAATATCTTCTTGTGGCCAAGTCCCAAATGGCTACCCCAGAAAGGTTCCATGGGGATCTTCTCCGTGATTAACCCCCCAGGAAGGGGGAGGAGGCAGCAGCAACCCCAAGGTCAGTCACAAGCCCAGTAAGGCATGGATATTAACCAAAGCTTCTTCCTGCAGGGTATGCTTCTATGACAGAGATATGCAATACATTATTTCCAGATTAGTTTTCAAGGATATTAGAGGTGTTTTGCTGTATGTGAACCTCCAGCTATTAAAGCCAGTGATGCTGCTCTGCTCTGTAGCTGCTGTGCATGCCACTGTCACCTCTACATGGATAACTCCATCTTTCAAGGATTTTTCCCATTCATTCCCACCACCCTGCAGAGCATAGGGTTCCTGAAGCCTTTCTGACTGAAGGGCAGGCTCAACAGCCAGCTCTTCCCCTCAATCTTGTCCCTGGATATTTCAGTGTGTATTGAAAGAGCAAAACTGGTCAGCCAGCCTCTTGTTAGCTCTTTATTACTAAAGTCAGGTATGACTTAGGCAGGAGGAGAAACACATTTAGCTGAGGCTGCACGGAAATGTATTATTTCCTTTTAAATATGCATAGCCAACTTATAAAGGGAAATACTACTATTGCTTCAGGACTGACTTTGGCTCTGATTAGAAACAGCTGAGCAAAGCCAAATGCTCAGCTGTTTCTGCAAAGAGATTAACACCTGTTGAATATGGAATAAAAATATGTGACAGAGTTTAAGAGTAAATATCAAAAGATTGTTATTGTTTGGCTAACTATCACCAGCAACTGTTCACATCTGCACCCTCTCACTCTACATCACTCCTGGCAAGGAAGAAAGCACATTAACACCTCCACAGCGTATAAGCAATATGTGCTCATGTTTTCAGCTCTTTCTCCATCCACAGCTGGGAGAACAGCTCCTTGACTCCTGTTATCCAAAGAGAATTTACAGATGGTATCAGGTCAGGATGAAATAGCATCTACCAAGGCATGCTGCATATACTTGGGTAGACAGCCATATTATATATAGCACATGTTGTTATAGTGCTTGCTAGTGTCCCTCTTGAGTTAGGAGGAGTGTCCTTAGTGCATGATTTCCCACATTTTCCCTGTGTTGTGGGACAGTAGGAATGTGTTGCATTATTTCAGTGTCTGCTCTGCATTCATTTTGGTTTGCTTTCCTCAAATATCACACACATAAACTGAGCAGCAGTATTCAGACAAAAAAGAGATCTGGGAACCACCTGTGTAACCCAGAAGCCATGAAAGGATGCAAAATGCAGAGAGCACAGAGAATGAGAAAAACGATTGAAATTATGACTCTATTTCCTTCCAGTATTGTATAGGGAATGTTGTATTTCTCATGTTAATTAAATAAAAAATAAAGTAGGTAAGGAAGGGTTCTGAAAACATGTTTTGAAAGTATAAAGAAACTGAAAGATTATCCAAAAGAAAAGAGGCTGTAAACATTTAAGAGGGATAAATGAGTAAGAGACGATATGCATTAGGTATATTTAATAATAGACTTAGAGAGAAAGAAATTCAATACATTTTTTTTCCATAATAAAAAATAAAGATGATACTACCACTGTAGACTAGGATTTCTTTCAAAATTTGGTTAAAGTTTATCCATTAATTTAGACTGTAAAAATTTTCACAAAGTCAGTGGATAGGTTTAAAAGTAATTCATAATAAAAATTCACACATTACACTTAATACATTTTTTCAAAAAATTATTGTTTTATGCTGTTCATCTTGAAATAGCTTCCTTATACCTCTGGAGCACCTAATATTACTAACTTCCCTAGCTGAACTAGCCTGACCAGGGATGGAAGTGTTAGGGTTTCTGTAAGTGTACAGCCTTTCCCAGTGAGCACAGATAAAGTCACGCATTGGGTCTTAAATGCAGTTGTTTATTACTTGGAGCACTTTGCTTAAAGAAGCATAGCATTTTGAATGTCAAATACTGCAAACTAAAACAGTGGGGGGAAAAAAAGAAGCTACTCAAAGTAAGACAAGGTTCATAAATCTTTTCAATGCTTGAATAGCTAACAAGGAAGGGCATGCAAGGACAGACATGGTGATATAATCATTACTGAAGAAGGATTTTGTGTCACCTACAACAGAAGCATAGAATGTAAAACATTTGAAATTACTGCCTGAACATGAATTTCCTTGGGCCAAAATACCATATTTCTAGTAATTGCTTCATGCATTATCTGCAATCACAAATTATTTCATTCTGCCATTCACACGAAAATAATCCAAAGATTGTCCATACAGGTTCAAATATATTTCTCCTTGGGCCATCGCTTTCAGGTGAATGTTGTAGAGCAGTAGTTTCAACTGCTGGGTCCCCAGAATGAAATGAGTCCGTCTGGCTAGTGCGGATACAATCAGAAAAGAAGTGGCATAATCCTCTGTTTACAGCTGTTAATGATTCCTATACTTATTAGCACTGGTTACAAATGAAGGTGATCATTAAGTTCTCACATTCCCATTCTAATTTTAAGGGTCATCAGACCTCCTTGCTGGAAGACGTAGTCTTGGTGCAGCCTTCACTGAAACCAAAACAGTTACTATATCAGAGAGAAATTGCCATCTATGTTGATATAATAGTGTTCTCCCTAAAATAAGTCTTCAGAGCATTGTTTCTGCACAAAAGTAATCAAAAGGAACCTTTTGTTAATTTCCTAAACTATCTTAGATTGACCACTAATTTGACTAACTACAATTAGCTGCATGTTTTTCAGAGAGAAGTTCTTCACCAGCAAGGTCCTGTCCAAAGACATAGCATATGGTCTTACAAACAGCTGCAACATGAGTAGCAAAGTCTGGGGCTTTTTCTTTGCTTTTTTCTTTTTCCAGTTTGTTCAAAGCAGAATTCAAACTGATAGACATAGACTTGATAAATATAGGCAGTGTGCTTTGGCAAGTACTGTATCTCTTTCCAAGTAGTGGCAGCTAAATATTGTAGGCAATTCCCAACCTCCTACCCCAAAGTGGAAAATCTCCATCTTCCCTTGCTGTGTATTTCCTCAACTGCCAAGTACTAAACAAATAGAATAGAAGGGATACAGTTGGGCCACATCAAGACCTGAAAGCTCAGAATTTCGTAATTGACATGAACAGGACTCTGCAGACAATAAAACTCTTCCTTATACCTTTATAATAAAAAAAACAGTTAACACATAAGGTAGCAACATCCACATTTCAGCACTGCACAAGTTCCCTAGGTAGACGCTGATGAGAAGGTAGGTCTCTTAGTGTTGCTTACAGTGAGGGAATTAGAAAAAATAAGATAGGAAAAGTAAATTACATTTTACAAAACACCTTCATGTTTCAATCTGAGGAGTCTGATTTAATGTGGTAGGTGTTCTTGGAAGTGAGCATTCCAGATTTCCATGTTCTTTTTGAGCTTTAATTGAATAATTTGCAAAAAGAATACCATATGTGCACAGGCTTCTCAAGAGATAAGCTTGTAAATTTCTACCTTGATATTCACAGTCTATTGAATCCATTCCAGTATGGAAGAAGGCTCAGGTTTTTTCCATTTCTTCCAAATAACTGCCTGAACAGCTACAACTGTAACCAAGTTGGCATCTAGTAATCTTTGTGACATTTCTCAAGGTTCAAGTTCCCCAACATACAAGGTACTGCGTTACTGGGAAATTTTCCCAGAGTGAAAATACACCTTTATGAGCTCTTTTGTTCTCCTGTGGTAATAATGATAATTAAATAACACATTAACACATACATAATGCAGCAGCCAGTACATATCTGAGCTATGCAGCGGTACAAAGTAAAAGGAGACCAGAAGTACAAAGGGAAGACAGGAATAAGTGCTAACACAGCTACAGCCATCCATATCCTGACTGTCTGACTTACCTGGCTTGTTTTTTATGTACATCAACCGTGAGACAAACTTCACTGTTCTGTGTGGCTTTGATAACACATAATTACTTGGTGACTTAACAAGTGTCAGAAAAAGTAGGACAGCAATCATGGTGGGTGGAAAGAATGAAATGACACAAAAAGAGCTGAATTAGCCCCTGCAGCCAACAATTTTTTTAACTCCTTGGGTTAGTTTGTCAGACTAACTATAGAAGTGATTTTGGAAATAGGAGCAGTACAAATTGGCAATGTTGCTGATTGACTTCCCTCATCCAAACTAAAGAATTTTTTGTGAACCTGTAGTACAGAACTTTCTTACGGAAATATTTTTCAACCTGAAAGCATTGTTTCTCTGATGATGTGAGCGACAGTTGCAGAGGTGGGGGTACAGGGAGGCAGGAGACAACCAGACCTGAGTTTTAATTCTGGGAGAGACTCATAATTCTCTGATCAAAAAAAGAAAGCTCATCTCGACCATTTCTTATCCTGAATAGAATTTAAAAAAAAAAAAAAGAGGTCTTAAAAGCAAGGAAATTCAGTCCTGGTACTCACTGCAGCCAATGGAAACTTTGGCATTAGCTTCCACTGATGTTAATGTCTGCTGAATTCTGCTACTAAAATATCTGAAAACATTTTCTGATAAGAAGAAAGAGCTAGAGTTGCTCTTTGTATTCATTAGAGGCAGATGTGACGGTGATTTTGCATTTATTAAAATATGTAACATAACTGCAGTTTTGGGGATAGGCTCTAACAGTTTACAAGTATGATCATAGTTTTTTACTTTACGGTTGCTGAGATCACAGACTGGAAAGTGAGCTTTTACCCAGTCATTTTGTCATTCATCTCAGCTGCCTCTCTCTGCCACAGAGGAAATTCCATCCACAAATGCCAACTTAGAAGTCCCAATTTAACTTACTCTTCTGTATTTATTTTTAGGTATGTTCTATTATGGAAAACTATATTTTATCTAGTATTTTATACATTCCTGCAATTTCCTATGCAAAACTGTGTAGGAGAAATAACAGCATTATGTTTGTAACCTTCATACTCATACTTCATACTGGGTACAATTTTATGGGCTGTTTTTTTTCCACAGATTTCACAGAATCTTAAGGGTTGGAAGGGACCTCAAAAGATTGGCTGATCTCTACAAAGCAAGAGATCAACTCTGTAGTTTTCGAATTTTATTAAAGTATAAAACTGGTGTTCTGGAGTTAGAGGCAGTTTTAGACTTCCAACAATCTCATATTTTTATCCATTACTCCCTCAAAGCAATATCAGACTGTGGGATTTCTGAGTTGGAGATAGTTTTATATTTTAAGTCTTCTTAACATTCTGGGGCACACTAACTTAAATTCAATTGTAAACTTAGTTTAAGAGCTTCAATATGCCAAACAAAAATATTAATAAAACTTATCTTAATTAGAAGATTCTTTAAGGTGGGTTTCTATTTTACTGTCTGATTTTAACCCTGAGTTTTCACTTAAAGAGTTAAAGCTAATAAAAAACCCTCACACTTTCCTGACTCTGAAGGAACTTTATCAGATTAAGGATTATTGACCCAAAGGCTATTCTCCTCTAGCTATTCTTGTTTAGACACAGATTCTCTATACAGTTCCCCAGTCATCCTCTGCTCTGGTGTTCTGCATGGTTCTGAAAAAAAAAATATATAGTGTAAAATATATGAATATATGTCTTGTGGGGAAAAAAAATCTAATCATTAATTTTATTTTTAAGAAAATGTTATGTACCAGTGGAATGAAATAAATGTGTATTGCTGTAGTGGTTTTGCCTGGGCCAGGTTTTGATAGCAGGGAGCTACAGGAGTGGCTTCTTTAAACAAAGATCTGCCAGAAACTTCCCTTGTAGGTGACAGGGCCGTTGTCACTCAATTCTAAGACTGACTCTGCAGCTGACTCAGGCCTGCCCAATTAGTGACTGAGGTAACGTCTCTTTCACGTATATGAGAAGGGGAAGAAATTACTGCGCAAAACAGCAAAATAGCAGAAGTTACTGCTGCAAAATGGCAGCAGCAGCAGAAAGGACTGAGAATGTGATAAAAATATCTTGGCAGACACCAAGGTCAGTGAAGAAGGAGGGGAAGGAGGAGCCCAGGCACAGGAAGGGAGATTTCACTGTGAACTGTGGTGAAGACACTGTAGTGTGGAGGTCTTCCCCTGAGAAGAAGCAGTGACAAAGTCCATCTATAATGAACTGACCATAACCCCCATCCTCTGTGCCACTGGAGGGGAAGGAGGGAGAGTCCTGCGAAGAGAGAGGGGTGAAGGGAAGTGTTTTAAGATTTATTTTTATTTCTCATTTTCCCTACTCTGTTCTGATTGTTTATTAAGAAACCAAACTATTTCTCCCCAAGTTGAGTCTGCTTTGTCTGTGACCCTGATTGCTGAGTGATCTCCCTGTTCTTTTCTTGGCTAGTGAATCTCTTGTATTTCTCTCTCCCTTGTCCAGTTCAGGAGGGGGAGTGATATTACAACTTGGTGGGCTCCTGGCACCCAGTCAGGGCTAAACCACCACAGTTGTCAATCCCATTAGACTGGAGCCATGAGTGTATGGTGAAAGACCTTGCTCAAATGAAGAAGCAATTCTGTGTGCAAACATACTATCTATGAGAGAGGTATGAATTGGAGTTGCACATTTTTTTCCACAGAGTGTTGACACAATGTTGTCTACCGTATCAAACAAAAGGAAAATAAATAGAAAAGCTTAACAAAATTTTACCTTTATAAATTAGGCATACATGATGTCAAATCTCTAGCTTTCAGGCACTGCCCTTTAGGTCGTGTGTTGGTTCCGCTGGCATTTTAAGATCTAGCAGTGACTGGCAACAAAAATCAAGAGGATTAACAATTAAAAAAATCAAAAAAAGTTACTATGAAAATACGGGATAAAAATAGTTTTGGAAAAAAGTAGCTTATATGTAGGACTGCAGATAAAGCATAAGATTTTACAGTAAATTTCATATTGGTAAATACTATTGTATAAAGCACACAAAGATAAAGATTCCTGCTGAGAAGCTCTCTGACTTATAGTTCATTTCCATAACAGAAAGAAAGAATTTCTGAAAAGTAGTTGAGGTGATGAGACACACTTTTGTTTCTTAATTTTGCTGACAGACAGTGTCTACATTGCTTGTTTTCAAGTTTTTCTGTAGTTTATTTTTCCTAAACAGTTACTTTAAAAAAAAAAAAAAATCTTTTCAATGTCGAACATTCCATAATGGCACGGTGTCATCTTGGGATCTCTGCCTCACCAGAGACAACAGAAGCTCCCTCAACAGCAGATGCACTCCTATTATTTAGTCTAATGTATCCATCTGTGTGATGCATTTGAGCTCATTAAGGTTTCCATTTATGTGGCACCAAAAATACAATATGCTTGTGATTAAAACAGCTTTTTCTTTAATAATACTTGCATGCAAGAGTGAATTTAAACCCTGTTGGACCAAATTGCAAGGCCAGCACAGACTCATGGCTCATTCTTATAGGAAAGCACTGCAAATCCAATTGAGGAAAATTCCAATAAGCTGTCAGAGTTTAACCCTAGACAGCACCACACAGATGATAGCTCAACTCCTTCCCCTACCCCAGAGGGATGAGAAGGAGAACCAAAAGAGGTAAAACTTGTGTGTTGAGGTAAGAATGGTTTAATAATTGAAATTAAAAGTAAAATAATATTACTATGATAAGAAAAGTAGTAATATTAGTCCTTTTTTCATTAAAAAGAAGATAACAAGAGAGTGAAATAAATGCCAATACAGACAAGTGATGCTCTGTGCAATCACTCACCACCCACTGACAGATACTCAATCAGTTGCTGAGCAGCAATCTGCTCCTCCCCATCAACTCCAGTTTACATATTATTGTGCATGATGTCATATATTATGGAATGTGCCTTTGTTCAGCTGGGGTCAGCTGTCCTGTCTGTGTCCTCTACCAGCTTTTTGTGTCCCTCCAGCCTTATCACTGTCAGGGCAAAAGGAGCTAAAAAATCCCTGACTTAGTATAAACACTACTTAGCAACAACTAAAAAACTGACTTTGCTATCAACATTATTCTCATATCAAATCCAAAACACAACACTATGCCAGCTACTAAGAAGAAAATAAACTCTGTTCAAGCCAAAACCAGGACACAAGCTTTGACTCCAGGACAGCAGCCTGTATGGCTAGAAAAGGACAGGAAATTCAGATCATCTACAATCTATAGCCATTAGAAATTATGGTACCAGCCAGCAGCATCAGGATTTCACAAGTCTTTCCATAAACCAGAGAAACCTTCACCTCAACAAGGGCTATGCCCACTGTCATTTTGTTCTTCAGCTGTGGTCCTTACCTCCCTTCTATAAGTGTGAAGGAGTGAGAGAGTTCAAGAAGTAGTTACACTACATTTGCCTTAGTCATCTATTTTTACCATTCCTGTTTTGTCAGGTAGGTCATTTTCTTTTCTTCAGTTTCCTAGTGTTAAAGCATAGCTTCATATTTCCAGATGTGCATAAATTTCTCCAAAAAGAAGTGGGAAGGAAAGTTCCCAAGGCTCAGAAGTTATACGTAATATTGCATTAAATTGCTCTTTAATACATTTTCTGGGGGCTCTGTTTAATCCTGAAAGACCTGAAATTGTCATCTTCAATTTCTAGTGAATAACTTCTCTCAAACTTCTGCTTATCGGGAGCTTCTGAGCCCATGCTACGTTTGATGGCATTCATGGAGGTGGGGGTAGGAATTATTCATTGCTAAGGAAGAGGATCTGAAGAAGGAAGATAGATAATTGCCTCTGAAATGGTGGTTTCACCATTGCATAACTCAGGTCAGTGCTACATTTCTTTCCAGCTCTGAGAAAATGTACTTTTTGAAATTCCTAGCTCAACAGACATGCACTTTCATAGGTCATCGGAGTTTGTAATCATCAAGTTCACAATTTGGTTTCATCATGATCCAGCGTTGAAGTCAATTTGTTGACTTGATTTTGATTTCATATATGCAATGCTCTACTTTTATTCTTGTGGAATATTAATACTAGTTTGGCTTTGATTTCATGGTTCTCTTTCAGTTCAAGTTTCTGAACAAAATGTATTGAATTGATACTTCTAATGAGATTTTCAAAAGTGCCTAATCTGTCTCAACCACTGCAGTCTTTGAAGACATGAGTAAGTATCAGCTGATAACTCTTTCTTAGAGTTCTTAGTGCATCAAGGAGTTTGTTCAGTACAGCAGCGAGTATAATAAAAACATCATCCAATGGAGTAGGCATTTGTCAGGGAAAAAAAACCCCACAAACGTGTGGCTTTTTTTTCTTTTTTACTTATTATTTGTAATTTTTTAAGAGCAATTGTTTTTAACAACATCAAAGACAAAACAGAACTTCCATCATTGAATACTGTGAGAGTCATCCAAAGATGCTTCTGGACAGAGAAA
Organism: Urocolius indicus; assembly: GCA_013401255.1. Lineage (NCBI taxonomy): Eukaryota > Metazoa > Chordata > Aves > Coliiformes > Coliidae > Urocolius > Urocolius indicus. Next base: position 25,104 of record WBNH01008218.1, read on the forward strand.
AAGAGACATTTGCGTATCCAGATGCAGCTATCTGAAGCAGCCAGCTAGTACTCACATGTCACTTGCACTACAAGAGGTGTCAGAAGTCCTTAATCATTTCATAACCTGGAAGAATTTATTTCCTGCCTGTCAGAGACCAGACTATCAAGCTATATGTCTAATGCTGAGTGGTGCAAATGGCCCTCAGAGCATGAAGGAATGCAAATGCAATCTCTGTGTTCAGATGTGGGTTTTCTGGTGGGAGGCAGAGATTCCTAAACTGTGAGGAAAGTATGTCACAGAGTGCTTTGTGACACTTCTTTGCTCTGCAGCGAAGGACACTGCAGGTCCTGCAGCTATTAGGATCTGCATGTGTAGCTCCCCACATTCAACTATAACATTGTTCATACCAAGTATACTCATCCCCTTGTCAGTGGCCAAAATGGCAACAGGACTGCAATTTCCTGAATTGTGCTTGAACTGCACAAGGAACTGTCTCAGCTTATGCATTGAATTCAGAAGTATCCCATGGCTAAAGTGTGACTAATTCGAAGTTAAGACTTTTCACAGCTCTCAAGACCTTAATCCATCCCTAGCTTGACTTGATAATTTAAAAGTTGGAAATTTCAAAATATAAATGTTCATGACCTTAAGACTGTTTCATCTTTTCAACAGTCCAGTTGTTCTCTAGTTTTGTCTAGGTCAAATCTGGGTCTTTATTACTACATTGGATAGCTAAGTTAGGGCTGCCACAGGTCATCTTCTTGTCAATTAGTTTTAATCTAGGCTTGCCACACATCATCCTCAGTTCACTCTGGTCAGGCCGAGCACCAATTTCTCTTAATAACAATTCTTATACTGCAATATTTTCTGTGTAAATCCAAAGAATGTGTTCCTGCAGAAAAGCAAATTCCTCTGGTAAACAGTTCATTTTATTGCACCAAGGACTTGCAGGGGCAAATTCATAGAGGTTATTGTAGGGAACATTTTCCCATCTCCTTTAGAAGATACGACTTGGCATGCCCAAACAGGCACAGGCCCCAGTGAGAGGCTTGATATCCATGCCACTGTTGTGTCACCCTAGACTATTACTGTGACAGCGTCACTTTCCTTGAGATCCGATCCTCTGCCCCTGCCTGTGTCTCAGAATTTCTCCTCATCAACTTCCCAAGTCTCTTTCACTGTACCCCCTTTCCTGGCTGCCTCCCCTCACTCTCCAAACGGCCTTTTCCAAGCACTTGCCATGTGCCTGGCCCCACCAGTCAGTGCTGCACCTCTCATAATTTTATATTCTTCAGCTCCCACAGTCAAATGATTAGGTGGGAATCTTGGCTTATGGTTTTAAGTAAGCTTCCTAGACCTTGTGGTAGCAAAGAGAAACTTAAAATCATGACTCAAGTGCACCCTAAAGGCTAAGAAACCTGTAAGTAATAAACCACACCCTGAATTTAATTTCTTTTTAAAATCTCAGTTTTAAGTTTTTAACCAATTTCAGATCTTTCTCAGTCTTTCCTCGTGGTTTGTGAACATCTGGCAGTACTGCTATCTGAATAAGCAGATTGGAAAACATTTTTCTGCAAACCAGCTGCTCCCCAGGGTCCACTTCAACAGCCCCACCAGATAGCATCTCCTGAAACGTCCTACAGGGATGATGCAGGGACTCCTTCTTGATCCAGAGGGTCACATAGTGAACCACTGCATTGCCTGAGTCACTGTTTCCATATTGCTATCTTTAGAAAAGTTTATGACCACATTGGTTTTCTTAGATCTCAGGAAAAGTGACATTCTTCAGGCAAGTGTGGCTATATGGAAGCAGGATGTTTTATAAAAAGCCATGTGTTTTCTGTTAACAGAGGAGTGTGCATTAAGCTCTCACCAGCAAAATCCTTCTCAATTGTTTTTCCTCTGCAAAAGAATGATTCCAGGCACTCCTTCAGTTTAGTAAACAAGTGTAACCTGAGGTTGGATTTTTCCACATAACAAGCTTTTGTTTCTTTTGTTGTAATTTCCAAACACAGCAGGCCCAGAATAAAGGTTTGTATAAGATTTACCCATCAAATATTATTGATTTCCTGCCTAATAAACATGACATTTCATTCCATTCCAGCTGTCTATCTTATTTTTCTTTTGTATCTTATTCTGGATTCAGAGCCCACTGCCATGCTAGGCAGAAAAGCCTGCCTCCATTATTTCCTCTCTAGCCTCAATAAGCATTTATATTTTAAAGTCAAATTGATTTTTCCCTCTGTTCTGTGGACACTGTCACTTGGTCTTTTGATCACAACAGTACACTCACGACAATCATCAAAATTTGCAAAATATGAAGTATATAATTTGTAAGTAGACTGAAGAATGCTGAATTTTAATGAAACAAGGTCAATGAAATAAAACACACTAAAATTCAGTGCTGGTGTTAAGAACGTCACTGTTAGACTTAGCCCTGCGGTGATGAGAATTGCAGGGGTTATTAAATGTGTCTTCCTTCTTAATAGCTCAATTGATAGTTTCATTAGTGATGCACAAGTTGCTGCCAGGTGTTAGATAAAAATAACTAAATACAGTACGGTCACAACTGTGCTGATCAATATGGGTTATGACAAAGCATCTTTAAAGCAAAAAAATATTTCCCATCTTTGCTCTGAGAAGGGCTAGCTGATTCATAAGCTTTACTTGAAGTAGCAAATAGCTTTTTTTTTTATTATTTGCAGACAGTCCCGCTGGTCATGATCCATTACTGGAAGAGAATATCAATTAATGTGTTTATTATTAGTAATCAATATATCAGAAAAAACAAAGCCTTCTTATTTCAAGGTAGGAGTTGGAACACAAAATCATTGAAGCCTGTGGATTTTGTTGTTCTTAGATAAATAAACAAATTATTACAAAACTTGATGAGGCTTCAATGACATAAACCCGCAGCTCCTGGGCTTGACTCTCAGCTCATGGGACACAATTCGGAGCAGCATGTCTTAAAAGGCAACTAATTTCTTGGAGCCTAGGCTGAAAGACTGCATCAAATAAAATCAGATACAAGCACAAAAAATCCTCAGATTCTCTGCCTACCAAACAAACACCTACGCTGAGCCATACATAAACTACATCAAATAATTAATGAAAGCCTTGATTACACTGCTGACATTGTCACTGAAAAAAATTGAACTCAGGTGAAGATGAGCTGCCCCCTCCTTCTACACATGAACTAAAGTGATCTCCTCTTTACTTCGCTGGACAATGAAATGTAAGGAATCATAGAATCATATAATCAT
>WBNH01008220.1:0-33187 GCA_013401255.1 Urocolius indicus
GATGACTTCTAGAGGTCCTTTCCTACTTCTGTCATTCTGTCACTCTGTGATTCTAGTATAGCTGCGACATGAGAGGTCCTGAGGTTCTTTGGACACTTCAGTGTTAGGGGTCTTCTACAAAAGGCAGAAAGCATTGGCTGGTGGGCAAGGGCACGATGGGGAAAAAAAACACATGAACACAATAGTGGTATAAATGCTCTTGAAAAAATACTAACAAAGGCATATTTTAAACTTGTCAATTTTACACACAGATCTTGGTTAGGTAAACAAGTCTAGAATTAGTGCGCCACGCCACCAGTACACACTAAGTGAAATAAACACCTCCCTGTACAGAGGGAAAAGGATATCTGATGTATATTGCATTGGAGATACTGTCAGCATTATGTACAGCTCAGCCAAGTTTGTGGCAGACCTTGCAGCCTAGCAGAGTGCCAAAATACATGACCTAATGGGTTTTACAGTGTACACGGTCTCATGTTTTATTTGGTGATGAATACTTGCCATAAAAGTGTTTGTGGAGACAAAGAGAATAAAGCCAGAGTGATATTTATGTTGTTTGCCAAGAATAATACTGTAGTATTTGTTTATGTAGTTTGCCAAAAATACCAAGTATTACAATATACAGGCATTAGGCCAAATTTGTCTGTTACTGACACATCCACCCAGCTGACTGCAGCTGAAGCCATCATTTGGTCCTCTATTTTGAATATTTCAAAGAACACAGCTTATCTCTTTTTGATTTTAAGTCAAATACTCTTTGCATACATATATATTATACATTACATATGCACACTTTACTCTTGCAGGATACAACATGAACAACCATTCCAAAGAGAATGACAAAGAGAAAGCCAGACTCCTCTAATTAAAGTTAGCAAGGAAGCATAACCAGTACCTAAGGTGAATATGTTCACAAACACATGCAAATCAAAGTGACATAACAGCAGTGGAAAGTTACTTTCACTATTCTCCGTCTTCTCTGGGATCAGCCAGCCTTGTCATCTGAATTATAAATGAGTCCTGTGACACAGACATATCTTAAGTCTTTTTATGTTGATTTTTTTTTTTTTTTTTTGAGAGCGAGAGAGAGGGGAGAGAAACTATTTGAAAACAAAACAATAGCTCGGGAAAATTAGTACTACATAATCCAATCTGAAATATTTGCTCCCTTTTGCCTCTTTTATTAATAAAAGTGCATAAGGAATGAAGCTCCCAGATAAAATTTTGAAGCAACTTTGGACGTAGACTGAGATTTTGTGACTGGACGTTGCCTCCAATGAGTTCCCAGGTGAAGTACTACTACACTTTTAAGAAAGATGTTTTTACATCCTGGCCCAGATTGTGGAACTGAAGACTACAAGGAGCAGAGGAATGAGTAGTGTTAAAATATGTAAATAAGAACAATGCATTTCAAACCAGGTTCTGGTAGAATATAAAACAGTGAAGGTGAAATATCATTTGAAATAGAAAAGCAAAAGGAAATGAGAGAAAACCTGAGTAAAAAGCAATGGAATAATCACATCTGATACATAGCTGTATACTGTAGAGGATGAAACAATTCAAAGGATCGTAGCTGAGCAATAATGACGTAAGGTCCAGTTTTGCTGAAGTCAGTGAAGAAGCTGCTGCTGACGTTACCAAGATAAGGATTACACAGTTCAGAGTTGGGAGGTCAAGAGCCAGGTATCTTTAAACCGATAAAAATCTCGGGAGAAAATCCCTTGTCCATTTAAATCACCTTGACTTCAGGGACTTCAATTTTGCTAGCCTGCTCCAGCAGTGGACAAAATGACCATAGGAAAATGTGCTATGAGAAAAGAAACTCATTATGGAACAGAGTTTTAACTGCATTAAATTATTTCTTACTTATGCTGAGTAATGTTTTCTTACACCATAAATACTGTCATGAGCAATAAGAAAAAAAGAGCGCTTGATCTGGCCACAAACAAAGGTTGCTGAATTTCATCATATCTAGAAGGGAGCTTCAAGAGAGGCTTCTGTACTCCAGAGGAAAACTTGGAAATGATGGAGAACCTTCAGTGCCCACTGAAATCCTAAAATAATCCCTTTCCCTTTTCATCATATGTCTTAAGCACAGCACAGACCTCTTTCTCAGGGCTTTGGCATCTGATTGTTCTTTTCATCGAGAGCAACTCAGGCTTCCCTTGAACAAAATATTTGAGCTCAAAGCACTAAAATCCATTCCTTTCTCAGCTCCTTGTCACATACTTTCCAATACTCATAAACTATAAATAGAGACAGATGGAGAGAAAACTAAAGACACTCATTCCCTTGAAAACTTTTGGGCCACAAGAACTTTCTGGCAGGAGGCAATGGAAGAATGGTAACTATTCTGCTTTTAAAAATCTGTGAGTGGTTCCTCCTAAGTAAGGGCAGCTGATGTGTAAGGCAGTCAGCTGTTTTAATACTGTCATAGAGTTGGCCAAGGAGTTGCTGAAATACTAATTCTTTTTGACAGAAGCCATATAAGTCAACTCCAGATAATTACCCCTCAAACTTACTAGAAGACTGACTTTAACCATGGCAAAATTTATATATGTACAGGAAGGCACAGTGAAGGTGACTGTTACTTGTATAACATTGCCATTTTTAGGAATACACAATAGCTACTGGAGACAGGCTCTCACATGGTCACTTTCACATTCAGGTACTCATTGTCAGGAGGAGACTTATTTTGAAAAGGTGTTGTGGGCAATTGTCCAAAGACCTGACGTTCATCCTCTGACCCTCTGCTTGTGACAGAGTGACTTGAGAGCTGTCTTGTGGAAAAGGACCTGAAGGTATTAATTGACAGCCAGCTGAACTTGAGCCAGTAGTGTGCCCAGGTGGCCAAGAAAGCCAATGGCATCCTCGCTTGGATCAGAAGTTGTGTGGCCAGCAGGACCAGAGGATTTCTTGTCCCCAGGTTCTCAGCATTGATGAACTGCACCTTGAATGCTGTGTCCACTTCTGAGTCCCTCATTGCAAGAAGGACATTGAGGTCTTGGAGCATGTCCAGAGACGAGCAATGAAGCTGGTGAAGGGTCTGGAAAGCAAGTCTGATGAGGAACAGATGAAGGAGCTGGGGTTGTTTAACCTGGAGAAGAGGAGGCTGAGAGGAGATAGGATCACTCTCTACAACTATTTGAAGGGGAGTTGTAGTGAGGTGGGGATTGATCTCTCCAGTAATAAAGACATGAAGAAACGGACTCAAGGTGTGCCAGGGGAGGTTTAGACTGGGCATTAGGAAGAACTTTTTCAGAAAGAGGGTTATTAAGCATTAAAATAGGCTGCCCAGGGTGGTGGTAGAGTCACCATCACTAGAGAAATTCAACACATACATAGATGAGGTGCTGAGAAGCATGGTTTAGTTTAGCGATGGGCTTGCCAGTGTGAGGTTAGTGGTTGGACTTGGTGATCTTAAAAGTCTGTTCCAACTACAATGATTGTATGATTCTGTAATTCTCAAACATCTCTGATCTCTGGCTATGCTTCAGCTACTTCTGACAGTGCAGATTTCTGTCCTCCATCAAATTTCAGTGAAAGAAACAGAACTTTTGCATGCATCAAGAGTATCGTGGCCAAGAGTTTCTCCCCCTCTACTCTGCCCTGGTGAGGCATCATCTGGAGTCCTGTGTCCAGTTCTGAGCTTCCCAGATCAAGAGGGACAGAGAACTTCTGGAAAGAGTCCAGCACGGGGCCACCAAAATGATCAATAGGCTGGAACATCTTTCATACGAGGCAAGGCTGCAGGAACTAGGGTTGTTTAGTCTAGAGAAGAGCAGACTGAGGGAGGATCTCGTTAATATTTATAAGTATATAAATGGTCAATGTCAGGATATTGAGGCATCTTTTTTATTGTATCTAGCAATAGGACAAGGGGTAAGGGGATGAAACTGGAATACAAAAAGTTTCATTTAAAAATAAGAAAAAACTTTTACTATGGGGGTGAGGGAGCCCTGGCACAGGCTGCCCAGGGAGGGTGTGCAGGCTCCTTCCTTGGAGGTCTTCAAGACCCGCCTGGACATGTTCCTATGTGATCTGATCTAGGTGAACCTGCTTCTGCAGGGAGGTTGGACTAGATGATCTCTAAAGGTCCCTTCCAACCCTACCATTCTATGATTCTATGATTCTGTGTATATATGGTTAGAGACAGGTTGACTGCATTTCAACTGACAAAACTGCTATGAGAAAGATAAATTATAATAAATATTATTAGAGAAGAGAAGAGAAGAGAAGAGAAGAGAAGAGAAGAGAAGAGAAGAGAAGAGAAAGAAAAAGAAAAGAAAAGAAAAGAAAAGAAAAGAAAAAAAGAAAAGAAAAGAAAAGAAAAGAAAAGAAAAGAAAAGAAAAGAAAAGAAAAGAAAAGAAAAGAAAAGAAAAGAAAAGAAAAGTCTGACAACTTTAGAACTAGGCCATCACCCAATTTAGACTAGCACAGCTCTTTTAAAGCAAATATTGGTTATTTGTTTTGGAAGAGAATCTAAAAATCAATCCCTAATTTTACTAAAAGAAACAATAAATCCCATGATATATTGATAGATCCCAAGATCCTTTCAGGTGGATCAAGAAGCATCTTTTAATTACATAAAGATGAGCCTGAACATTTGCTTTCAAACCATGGCGGCAATTGTGTACACCAAAAGTGCGTTTACACAATGAGACAGTTGGTTAAGTTGGACTGCTTATCTGCCTCTGTACTTACTAGTCTTCTGTTAGCCTTATACTCCCCGAATTGCTCGACATGTGTGCTATTACTGCCATCCCTGTCATGACTGTCTAGACTGCCTGTGTTTGATATCTGCTATCCACGCAAGATGCTACCATAGCTTTCACCGGCAGATGTCTCTCAGGATGTGCGGGAGCACAGCCCAAAAGCATATGTGCTGAGATAGAAAGGAAACCCAACAGCTACAAGCCCTCTTACAATTCCAGGGCGTGACATACGGAAAGTTTAATGAACGTGCTTCAGCAGCACAGCTGCCTCTTATACAGAGTATTAGGGCAAAGTCTAGTTCCTTGCATCTCACGCTCTGCACAAACCTGTCACTGCTTAGCACAAAGTTTCCCCTGCTGCCACAGCTCCTTGGTTGCAACATCCTCCACAACTGCTTGTGCCCAGACAAGCACTTTAGGAAGATTCCAGACAGTGACAGAAAATATAGTAAATAATAATTCAGAATAGATAAGAATATAGAAACAATCAGACAGTGTATTTTGTTTTGTTTTGTTTTGTTTTGTTTTTCTAATAGATTTTCAAACAAAAAGATTAAAGTACGCCATCAAGACTGTGCATGCTCATGAGGAGAAACACTCTCCTAAGACAAGGAACCAGGTTACAGACTCTTCCTCCCCTCAAGGCATCAGGATGCTGGGTCTAATAGAATCTCGGAGACAAGAGTGGAGACTACCCACCTCAATGAAGACAGCAGCTCAGTGGTGTAATCCACTACCCCGAGCTTAGCCTCTCCCCTGCATGGGTCTTACACAATTCAGAGGGTGTGTTATCCCCTCTCACACTTCTCAGCAAAACCCATTCCTTGGCAATCAGAACTTCAGCTTCTGAGGGGTAGGAATGCTCAGCTGTGCAGTTAAGCACCAGAAGACAAGAATTTGTCACTCCAAGTGTAGTATTGCTCCATGGATAGTACTTCCCTTATTCTGGTCTGTGCTGTCCTAATTAAGGATTACAAGTGTGCCTATGCCAGTGTACTTTCTGTGCTGGGTAATTGTCTTAATTGATCTCTTTCATCAGAGTTTTAGCTATACCACATAAAACCTATACACTCTACAAACTATCAGATTCATATCTGTCTCAGTTGACATCAGGATGACTCCTCCCCTATTAAATCAAGCACATTGCATGTTTACAGACTCATGGCTTTGCTTTCACATTCGTTGTGTTACCTTTCTTCCACATTTTACAGGATGATACTGTTGCACGCCACCCAAAAATGTTCTGAGTTGTTTGGGTTTCTCAGATTGAAAATCTCACAGGCAAAGTAATTTCATTCCTTTTAAAAATAATTATGGTACTGCTACTTTGTAATGTGAATGTCAAAAGAGATAAAGGAAAATAACCATGAGAAAGTGGAAAGAACAGTTTGATTTAGCAGGCAATTAAAAATCTACGATTTCAAGTGTGGACAAAGGGTTGCCATGGCTTAACAAGCTACAGCTCATCACTTGAAACACATTTAACTAGACAAGCTGCAAAAACAAAATAGAACAGGTTAGTTTAATCTATTTTGGTTAAAGACTGTCTTAGACAATTACAATGAGCAGAGAGAAAAGGTAAAATGAGAACAGTTGTTTTTGTTGATGGAAGTAGTATGGCTTCATTACCAGTATGTTAAGAATGCCTATTCCATAGAAAGAGGAAGGCGTTCTGAAGGACACTTAGACATCCAGACTTTGTCCATTTCACTGGAAACTGTGGATGTCATTTCCCATGGTGCTCCTTCCCTCTCCAAATCCCTATGAGTAGCAAGATGTTCACAATAAAGTGGAGCCAGGAACTGCTACAGCAAGGCCTGTCCTCCAGCTGGATCCTCAGCACATCCATATGGACTTGGAAATACATGTTGGAAAAATCCCTAAATAGAGTGTATATAAGACAGAATGCGACTACTCAAAGAAGATTTCATTGCTGGGGAAATTAAGGCTTTAAAATGCATCCAAACGTGCCTGTATGGAAGAGACTGTAATGGCTCCAGAGAACCGTCCTTCCACTTTCCCAAATTATTTCTAGAAGCAGAAGCACCCTGAAACACAGAACTCAGCACCTCTTCTCATCTGACTGGGAGCCAAGGACACAGAGTCCCTTAGACAACATGCTCAGTGCTGGATCTGCAGGCCAAGATTGTCAAAGCTGCTTTGGAAATTTGCACACCCAAGGGGAATAAAACACTAAACTTGTTCAGTGTCTTTCCAACCGTCCTCTGTTAAGCATTCGGGCTTTAAATGAGCATAGACGTATCTAGAGCCTTCAATGCACTGCCAGTGCCAGTGCCAGACAGAGCTGGAAACAGGATCTACATTTTTTTTTATCTTGCTAGTTATAACACATTCTAAAGGATTTTTGGGCATATGGAGACAATTTTTTTGCTATGGGAATGCTATCACAGTTGGTGATGGTCATACCAAAGGAGAGTTTGACTCAAGCTTTCTCACTGTTTTTCTCTAACTCCTTTGGCAAAGAGCTTTGGGGATTATGGCAAAACTGTTGACATCAGGCTCCTCTGACAGTTTAAGAACAGCATTTGAGCTGTTTCATAGGTTACAATGGAGCCATTGTGCCTCACCCATCTATTCTGTGCTGAACAGTCCAGCATTTATTGGCTGTAGGAAAGAGTACACTTTTGTGTCAAAAGGAGCACACTAAGCAACAAAACTGCACGTCCACTAACTGGTCCTAATACTATCAGGCAAAATAACACCAGGCAAGTAAAGGAGAGGTGTGTAGCACTCTTCATAGCTCAGATTTGGGAAACCTAACAAGATAAATGTTAAGAGGTAAGGAGCTCTAATCAGATCCAAGAGAGCCAGAAAGAGTGACCCATGGCTTTTCACTGTTTGTGTCCAGATCAGCCTTCATGTTCAGCTAATGCGAAACACAGTTCTAACTCCATAAGAAGACAGTTCTCAGATTTTATAGCTCTTCACATCGCACAAGTCAGAGTCCTGACAAGCATTAGATAATACCCTTGAGTGAGGCACTATGGACTAAAGAGTAAGAAAGCTGACCTTTATCTGCAGATGTTCCTGTTGGTTGCTGTGGCATCACAACTGAGGTGAACTGGTACCACATGCTTGTCAGTTTCAACACTTCTCCCATTTCCTTTGTCCTTCAAGTGTGTTTATGTTTCCATAACACCAACCACAAGGCAGGTCAAGAAATGCTTTTCCCACTTGCTTGAGATGCCCTGTTCTTATAAAATGAGAAGTAGAATGACTTGAGTTCATACAAGTTTAAAAAAATCAATACCTTCTCACTATTAATAGCACTATGCTATGGCTTAAACAGGTACATTTTGCATCAGCTTAACATTGGAAGGGAAAGGGGAAAGGGGATAGGACTGACATAAATAGGACTAAACCATTCTCTTTTTTTGTTTCTTTGTTTTTTCATACTGAAGCCTTTTCAGACCCTCCAACATAAGAACAATGTTTATTTCAACGTGGCTTACATCAGAAAATAACAAAACTTCTTCTGTGACCAAAGTAGTGAAAGAAGGCTCTTATCTGAAACCTAAACAATCAAGGTAAGTCATCAGTAATATTAACATATGACCACAACCTGAAAAAGTAAGAATTTTTCTTCCCATTACCCAAGATTTTGAAATGCTTTATTATCACGGTAAAATTTCCAACAGCAGTGGGAGGATTCTTTCAAAAACATATTTGGCTTGGGAAAAAAAGCAAAAGGATGTATTTTACGCAGAGAGCAGATATTTGCTGAAAAATTTCATTAACCTCAAGTCTGCTTTCTGAATGAGATGACAGCTTCAAAGAAAACTTTCTGTCAATACCTAAGCAAGTGGATAGAATGCAGCTGAGGAAATTACTTTTTCCAAAGACTATTCATTTTGTTTAAGGCTTTTACCATTTTCCCATGATGAATTAAACATGGGTTTTCCATAAAAAATAATACTTTTAGTTAAAATAAAGGGGAAAATAATTCTCACTGATCAAAATCCATTTTTAAAAAGAAAAATAGCCTTATTGACATTCTTTGCTACCCAGAGTTAAAAACAATTTACATCAATATGTTTTCCTTGAAAAAAAAAAAAAAAAAAAAAAGGTTTCCTTTCACTCAAACCCATTTTCAGCTGGTAAAAAAAGTCCTCAACAAAACAGCTATGCTCAATACTAATTGTAATAATTCCTGTGTCTAGAATACCTTTTCATCTGGGCTCCTGGAAGCCTTCCATGAGTAACAGAATTAACTGCAAAGAGGTAAAAGAGTAACTTCTATTTTCTGAGAGGAAATACTAACAAAGCAAGGGACCACTTTTTAGAAGCAAATATAAACTCTAATACTGCACTACAAGGACCAGCCCAGCAGTCTCTCTAACCCAGTAGGTAGAGGCTTGCCTGGTAAGGAGGACACCATGGTTATGGAAGGTGAGTTTTCTAGGGTGAAGCCAATCCATTACTCTCCAGATGTGCTGACCCCTATAATTTCCCACGGACCTCAGCTGCATAATTTTTGGTAGGGGATTGTCAGCACCTTTCCCTGGCTAACAGGGTCTGCCTTAGAGTAGATGCCAAGAGTGCGTGCCTAGAGAAAAATCAGACAATAGGTCCAACATGTACTATATAATGAACCTATAACACTCTTCCACTGTCTGACAAAATACTATGAGGCCTGCCTGAGTCAGAATTAGTTATCTAATTGCTTTACATTTCTAGCATTTCTACCTCAGGCTATGAGTTCCACAACTTAATTATACATTGTGCAACTTAAGTAGTAGGGGGTTTTTTTTTGTTCGCTCAGGGCCCATTACCGACCAGTTTCACATGAAGTTGCTGTATTATGCAAAAATCATTTCATGTGCATCAGGTTCAATTTTGACTTACAGACCTTTGTGATAGCTGCTGTTGTCCTCTCTCTTCTCTAGCAGTCTGGATTTACCGAGTCAGTCATTTGCTGGAGACAAGCCATAATTTCTGTAATTTTTCTTGATCTTTCACCATAAATACAATCTAGTAGCCTCACCAGTCTGATGCCCATGGAGGAACAATGAGAAGCTCCATATTGCCCACACTAGAGGTAGTTAAATTCTGTATTGCCTGACATAACTACTTTACTGTGTACCAAGAAGGAAGGATGCATTTAACTAGGAGTATCTTGTTCAACAGCCTCATTTATTTTTTTCTGACATTAATGAACTGCTCAAACATAATCTCACTCTTCTCCACATGGTTTCAGCCTGGGTATAAATAAATAAATAAATAAAATCAGCACTGTTTAAAGATACCAGAAGCACATCTCATTAATAACTTGAAATGTCTGATCGCATTCTTGTAGTTCATGCTGCAAACACATTCCCAGGGGTCTTACCCAGCTTGACCTTCTTAATCATTGCTTTTTCTTGCAGCATTGATGCTCTAATTTCATAGACATCCATACAGACCGTCCACAGACTCAGAAACATAGCATGCCACCTCTCAGGTCAGCAACAATAAGGTTGTACTAGTGTTAAAAACATATTCCTAGTTCATTTCTGACAGCAGTCTGATTTTCCCTTCCTGCTACAGCAACAGCACACCATATAGCATTTCTAACAACTACCCCACTTTGTCTTGACTCCATGTGTCCTTGTTTCAGCTTGGTCTGAAGCTCATTTACATTCTGCTCCATTCAGTTTGCATTTGAGAACAAGAACATGTGTATAGCAATGCATGACTTGACAGTTTGTTTTCTGTGTCTCTATACAGGGACTTCTCTCAATAGCAATGCATGGGTTTGTTTTCTGAAATTTCTTTGCTTTTCTTAAGCATAACCTTTTAGCACTACATTTGTGCTGTGTTTTGGTAGACTCTTTGTTACTTGTGGAATCTCCTTCTCTGGAGACATTGAAAACCAACCTGGATGAGTTCCTGTGTGACCTACTCTAGGGGGTCCTACTCTGGCAGGGTGGGTGGACTAGATGATATTTCGAGGTCATAGAATTGCAGAATCATAGAATGGTAGGATTTGAAGGGACCTTTAGAGATCATCTAGCCCAACCCCCCTGCAGAAGCAGGTTCACCTAGATCAGGTCACACGGGAACGTGTCCAGATGGATCTTGAAGGTCTTCAAGGAAGAAGACTTCACAACCCCTCTAGGCAGTCTGTGCCAGGGCTCCCTCACCCTCACAGTAAGAGTTTTTTCTTATATTTAAGGGAAACTTTTTGTGTTCCAGTTTCATCCCATTACCCCTTGTCCTGTTGCTAGATACCATCAAAAAAAGGGATGCCCCAGCCTCCTGACATCCACCCTTTAGATACAGGTAAATGTTAGCAAATCTCCCCTCAGCCATCTCTTCTCTAGACTAAACAGACTCAGTTCCCACAGTCTTTCCTTATATGAAAGATGTTCCAATCTCCTGATGACCTTGGTGGCCCTGCACTTCCAGCCCTTAAGATTCTGTTATTCTGTGTGATTCTGTGATTTGGCATTTCTATTTTGTTATTTAATAGATATTAGCATTTAAACTTTTTTTTTTTTTAACAGTCTTTGTGTTTCAGCTTCCTCTAAACCCAATTATGATCCCTGTCAAACTTACTTGCATAAAGCTTCGATCTGGAAATTACCAGATTTAGGTAGAAATAAGGGAATGAAAAAAAAGTCAATATTTTTGATTTCTAAGGAACCAATATTTTTGGAAATATAGTTCTAAAGGCAACTACGAGACATCTAGATTATGCTTAGAAGAATCCAGCCTTATGCAGAATTTTTTAATCCAGACGGTCTCATATACAAATTAAAGTGTATGTGTACTACTTACAGGAGAGAATACACAAATTATCAGAATGTAAATCTTCAGAACCATGCAATGTTGCCTCAAAACTTGTATTTAAGTTTGGCAATAAGGCCGTCAGTTCTCCTTTGCATATTATACGACTACAGAGCCTACCTGGGTTTTTAAAACCCACAAACTCTGTGGAAGAGACTATCATTAAAAGAGTGATTCAGTGCTAATCCTTCTTCCTGACATCCTGGTTCTCAGTGCTGCCAGTGGGGTCTGCCATGAGCTAAACATATCTCATGAGCTACCTCTTCCTGTTTCCAGCTGCTATATTGAATCAAAGACATCTGAAAATATGTTGGATACTTAGACTGAAGACAAAGAATATGACCCAAACAATAAAATGGCAGCTGCTCATAAGGATGGGTCTCTCTCCCATTCTCCATTCTTTCACTTGGCTTGAAGATATCAAGCACTAAGTCTATCTCCTTCTTTTTTAAGGTCTCAGTTAGAAAGCAAACACCAAAGAAAAATCACCTTATTTGCAGGACAACAGGTCACTTCAGGAACCAAGCTTTGGTGCACCATGGGTGACTGGTAAGTAAAGACAGCAAAGTTTTCACACAAACAACATTTGTCACTCCTGTGAGAGAGAAGTTCCCATGAAACTGTACTCTCTTCAAGACAAACCTCATTTCTTCACCTTGGATTTTTCTAACATTCTGCTATGACAACAGAAGAACCACATTAAATTCTTTCAGCATAATCTTTTTAAGTGCATCAAAGGTATACTCATATTCCACTGATACTCAAAAACATTTCCATATAATTCTATAAACATCCCAGTACTATAAAGTGATGTAATTTTCAGAAAACAGATGTGTACCAAATTGCTCTGAATCAAAAAACCTTTCTATGATTTTATTCCAAATTTGGCCCAAAAAGGCCTAACCAAAAAAAACACCAAAGATAAAAAAAAATAATCCACCTGTCAATTGAACCCAGTCTTTATATTCCACTGCTTGATAGTGGTCTACTTTTAAGGGAAGGAAAAAATCTGACCAAACTAAAGGTAACCTTGACTGAAGTAACTACCATAAGGAACGTCAGAAAGCTTATAAACTTTCAGCCAAAGACAAGAAATAGATGTATGTTTCTTGCTTTTAGGGTCCTCTGTAAGAAGTACCTGACACTGGCACTATGAGTTTCCAAGGCCAGCAAGTCTATCTCAATCACCTTGGCAACATGCTTCAACAATTTTGAAGAAATTTATTTTCACAGGATCAAAGAATCATACGGTTTGGATAATCTAGTCCAACCTCTTTGCAATGAGCAGGGATATCTTGAATAGATTAGGTTTCTCAGGGCCCCTGAAATGTTTCCAAGGATGGGGCATCACTTCTCTGGGCAACCTGTTCCAGTGTTTCACCACCGTTATTGTAAAAAAATTCTTCCATGTATCTAGACTGGATCTACCCTCTTTTTGTTTAAAACCATTACCCACTGACCTATTGCTACCAACTCTATTAAAAAGTCTGTCCTCATCTCTCTTGTATGCCCCCTTTAAAGGGGACTACAATAAGGTCTCCCCAGGATGAACAACCCCAAGTCTTTCAGCCTTTCTTCACAGAAGAGGTGCTCTAGCCCTCTGATTATTTTTGTGTCCCTTCTCTGGACCCTCCCCAACAGGTCCATGTCTTTCCTGTGCTGGAGACCCCAGAGCTAGATGCAGCACTGAGGTGGGGTCTCAGCTGGGCAGAGTAGAGGGAGACAATCAACCTTCTCTGACCTGTCGGCCACGCTTCTGATGCAACCTGTGATACTGCTGGCTTTCTGTTGGCTGACATTCTATTCCACCAGCACTCCCTTTTCTGCAGGGTAGCTCTCAGTCCCTTCATCCTCCAGCTTGTACTGATATCAGGGGTTGCCCTGAAAAGATGCAGGACCTTACACTTGCCTTTGTTGAACATCATCATGTTCATATGGGCCCACTTCTTGAGNAATGAGCAGGGATATCTTGAATAGATTAGGTTTCTCAGGGCCCCTGAAATGTTTCCAAGGATGGGGCATCACTTCTCTGGGCAACCTGTTCCAGTGTTTCACCACCGTTATTGTAAAAAAATTCTTCCATGTATCTAGACTGGATCTACCCTCTTTTTGTTTAAAACCATTACCCACTGACCTATTGCTACCAACTCTATTAAAAAGTCTGTCCTCATCTCTCTTGTATGCCCCCTTTAAAGGGGACTACAATAAGGTCTCCCCAGGATGAACAACCCCAAGTCTTTCAGCCTTTCTTCACAGAAGAGGTGCTCTAGCCCTCTGATTATTTTTGTGTCCCTTCTCTGGACCCTCCCCAACAGGTCCATGTCTTTCCTGTGCTGGAGACCCCAGAGCTAGATGCAGCACTGAGGTGGGGTCTCAGCTGGGCAGAGTAGAGGGAGACAATCAACCTTCTCTGACCTGTCGGCCACGCTTCTGATGCAACCTGTGATACTGCTGGCTTTCTGTTGGCTGACATTCTATTCCACCAGCACTCCCTTTTCTGCAGGGTAGCTCTCAGTCCCTTCATCCTCCAGCTTGTACTGATATCAGGGGTTGCCCTGAAAAGATGCAGGACCTTACACTTGCCTTTGTTGAACATCATCATGTTCATATGGGCCCACTTCTTGAGCTTGTCCAGGTCCCCTGGATGGCATAAAGTGCGTCAGCCCATCACTCAGCTTAGTGTTCTCTGCAAACTTGCTGAGGCTGCATTCAGTTCCAGTATGTCATTGATGAAGATATTAAACAGCACTGATTTCATTATAGGCCCCTGAGAGACACCACTCATCACTCACCTTCTCCAGACACCCTATTTTATTCCTGCTCTTCATCCACAACAAAAGTTGTTGGGCATATGCATGCAGTAGTTTATCAGAGTTGGATGCAGTTTCTGTTTGGCATGGTATTTTGATCATCACATTCTTCTTCTTGACTGTAAACAAAACCCACTTGCAGATCAGTGTGCAATAGGCTGTTCTTGCCTGATAATACTAATGTATTTCTCCACCAGTATTCATGTTGCTGTCTGTTTTTTACTGGACATTTTCACACATTTCAGAAAAGGCATTTGACTGCCTAACAGGGCAGTTTTATCAGAACAAATGCAAATTACTATTTACTACATATTTTTGATTCTCATCGTAGTGTCAAATGCTGCTTCTCTGTTGCTACTCTTCATAAGACTTCTTTTAGTCCTCAGAAATTAGGGTTCTCCTTATAAATTAAGAGTATTCATTCTGACTGAGGCTTGCACTCACTCTAGATCATTGGAAGATATGAGATATCAGCATAGACCTTATGCTGAGCAAATTCAGATTCTGACAGAGGACCAGACAGTTTGGAATTCTTCAGCAACTGTGTCTTGCCTAATAATTCATCAAGTTGGAAATGAAGTCACTGTCTCCATGACATCGTCCTATTTCCACTTCTTTCCAATAAAATTAAACAGAGAAATACAGACAAGGAAAGCAAAAGACACTTATCATTTTGGGTCTGTTCATTAATTGCATCTTATTTCTTTACAGAAATTGGGCATACTTAATAGAAATGAAAACCCAGAAAATAAATTGGAGTAATCAGGAATAGGCCTTTCCACTCTGAGACCTGAGCTGATAAAACAACTCCTTCAAACCTTTGTTTATCTTGGCACAGGAGAACTACTTCTGATTTCACCAGGCTAATGACAGCATTAGATACAGCCAACTAGTTCATGTATGCAGTTCTGCAGAATCTGACATCACCAGAACAGAAGAGTCATTAAGTAATTCTTACCAATCTCAGACAGAGAAGTTTAGCAGGAAACACAGACGAGCATGAAAATCATTGTTTATTTAAAGCATCCTGAACAGACTGTATTCACAATTCAGGGTGAAACTTGTGCAACTGGTTAGTCTTTTTCTATCATGAAGAAACAGGTCTCAGAACATCTGAGTGTAAGTACTTGGTGTGGAGTTCTTTGGAGCACCCATCCTTCAGAAGGCTGTGAGATCTTTAAACATGGAGGTTTGTTTTTATGGTGCTAGCAGCAGGATCTCCTTCAGCATAACCTATTCTGTCTCACAACAAAATACATTTTTTAGTGTGATGTGTATTTCTCCTGAAGTGAATACAATATCTTTTAATATTGTTTTAAGTCCAAAATTAATACAAAACCCCGTATTTTTCTTTTAAACAGTAAACCTGTTAAAGAATGAATTAGTCCATACATATTTTCACATTTACTCGAGTAAACAGTAGCTAGTTATTGGGCAGTAGCTCACAGTCATGCAACACAGCTCCCTACCACAATCCAATCCTGTGTGGTTCTTCTGATCTAGTATACAGTTACACCTTTTCAAAAAAACAACCAGAAGCTTTTAAAATTATGGGACATACAAATTTTGCTGGTGTTGCTGAGCAACTAGTTTATCATTAATTAGTTAGCAGCTTTGGGTTTATCCCTACATCCATAATACCAAGCTACAAAAAACTGAGACACCCTGCAAGTCAATACTCCAAGAATGTGTAACTGTACACAAAATATCAGGAATACGATTGCTATTTGGTCCAAAGAGTTGGGATTTCTTTGTCTTTATTATTTTATTCTTCTCTGTTGAAGAAAATACTCATTTTAGCTTTCAAGCTGCATTTAAAACTGAGATTTTGGTCATTATCATGGAAATGTGACTAGATAGACACAAGAAATTTCTTAGGTACTTTTTTCTCTTTTCTCTAAGCACAGCACTGGTGATGGTTTTTGTAAGTTTTGCTATATACCTGGAAATAGACCTCTGTCTTTTCAAATCAGATCTCCCTCCATATTCTCCTTGGCAGAAAGATTAACCTACCTCCTCTTGCTGAAAAACACTTTTCAAAAGAGTGCTCTCTGAAGAGAAAAAAAAATTAATTTTGTAAAAATGGTTTAATTTATTCTGAAAATTGACACATCAATGAAAGACTCCTCTGAGAATATTTTATTCTCATGAAATGCAACATCTCTAAAGCATTCAAATTCTCAGTTCTGACGTGCAGGCCACTTAGAATTGCCCCATATCATGTGCAAAAAAAGATACAACGTACAGGAAGCAGCACATTTTAGCAAACACTAAGAAATCGTTCTAGTGCTTCTGATATCATAGAATCACAGAATCATTTCGGTTGNTTCACTAGTTATCTCTTTCTGAGGCTGCTGATCAACATCCTCAGGTCTTTTCCTGCTGGACAGCTTTCCAGCCACTCTACCCCAAGACTGTAGCATTGCCTGAGGTTGTTGTGGCCCGAGCACAGAACCCAGCCTTTGGCCTTGTTACACCTCATACAATTGGTCTCAACCCATTGCTCCAGCCTCTCCAGGTACCTCTGAAGAATCTTCCTGACCTCANACTTGACAATCCTATTGGTGAAGAACTTTTTTTCAAATATCTAACTTGAATAACTCCTGAAGCAACTTGCAGCCATTTCCTCTTGNACCTCTGAAGAATCTTCCTGACCTCAAGCAGATCTGCAGTCTCACTCAACTCGGTATCATCTGCAAATTTACTGGAGGTGAACTCAATCCCCTCATCCAGATCATTGATGAAGACGTTAAACAAAACAGGCCCCAGCACACAGCCTCGGGGGACACTACTAGTGACTGACTGCCAACAGGATTTCACTCAATTCTCCCCCTCTCTCAGGACTGTGCCATCCAATTTCTCAGTATCCCTGTCCAATCCCTGGGCAGCCAGTTTCTCCAGGAGCATGCTATGGGAAAAGGTGTCAAAGGCTTTACTAAAGTCCAAGTAAACAACATCCGCAGCCTCTCCCTTATTCACTGAGTGGGTCATCTTGTGGAAGCAGATCAGGAAGCCATGTTGACTGGGCCTGTTAATTGTCCTGTATGTACCATGTGAAGGTGCTCAGGATGAGCTCCTCCATAAGCTTCCCTGGCACAGAGGTCAGGGTGACAGGCCTGTAGTTCCCAGGATCCTACTTGTGGCCCTTCTTGCAGATGGGTGTCATATTTGCCACCCTCCAGTCTTCCACGACCTTCCAGAGGAGCTGGTAGATGATGGTAGACTGCTGGTAGATGATGGAGAGTGGCTCAGTGAGCACACGCACCAGCTCCCTCAGCAGCTTTGAGGGGATCCCATTTAGCCCCATAGACTTTTGTGTGTCTAAATGGTGTAGCAGGTCATATACAAATTCCCCTTGGACTACAGGAACTTCATTTTGCTCCTGTCTTCTAACTCCGGTGGCTGGGTACTCAGATAACTAGTTTTACATAAAGACTAACTTAAGGCACTTTCAATAAGCTCTGATAAGTCATGCACAAGGATCCTTTTCCCCCTTCAACACCATTTGTTGCAAGCAGGGCCTCATGTCTTGTAAACCAACCCACAATTAAAACCCCAAATTTCTTCGGGTGACATCAGGCTTCTTCCCCCATAGTACCAGAAGTAATTGCTACAAAGTAGTGCTGGTATTTATCAACAGTAAACATAATAGGGCTGAACTCATGAGAAACAGGTAAAGTTATTGTTGTGTCCTTTTTTAAAAGGAAATTTGGCTTTGAAAAGAAAAAAACGCATATGCTGGAATAACACTGCAAGTAGTGATTGTCTAAGTCTCAGTCAAACTGAAAGGTAACTACAAACCACACGTAAATCACCCCTGTAACATGAAAATCCACTATATCTCAAATGCTTGCAAATAAAGTGTCAAAGTAAGCCAGCAACAAAAATACTTAAGTGTTTCTGCTTGCTAACTGCAAAGACTTTTTAAAGTGCCAGATAATTTACTCTTCTTTTAAAAAACAGAAATGTATTAAAAATATTTTCTGAAGAAAATCTAAACCAGTGCAATGTGAATTACAACAGTAATTCAGTTATTTTTCTAGTTAAAGGCATTACTTTGGTACATTTTCATGGTTTTACAGTGCAATGTGATTAAGCCTTGACTTTCTTATTTGGAACATGCTACTGTGAACACGTGGAAGTACAAATCCACACTATCCAAATGAGACACAAGAAGGCAAAGAGTGAGGAAGAGGGAGGGCTGGATAGAGGTGAAACAAGTGACAAACCAGAAAAAAGTAACAAAGCTGATTGTCACACTTTGAAACTATCTTTTCAGCATGTAAACGAAGAAGTTATTTAAGCTTATAAATTTATTTAAACTATTAAAAGTTATTAAGAGTCATCATAAATACAAAATATAGTAAATATAATTACTACAAAAATTTGTTACAAATCCAACATGTGCATTTACATATCTGAAAAGCAGCTTAGAAAACACATTCCAAAACCAAACAAAACCACAGTAGTATACAGCCCTGTTCTCTCCTCATATTTCTTTAAACAAATTTCTGAGCCAGCCTAGTCTGAAACACAAACACCTTCAAAGGTTATGACTGTCAAGTATTTTAGGCAACTTATTCTGTTTTCTTTGTCTGTCTTTTCTTAACACTATCACGTTGATGTTCAGAAGAAGACCGGTCACAGACTGACGAGTCACTGGAAGATGTGGCACCTTCACCCTTGACTTTGGATGGTGTCTTTTGCACACCAAAGAACATAGAGCCTAATGCAGCCTCAAAGGGAGCAAATGGAGAAGCTGCAGCTTTTCTCAATGTCATTGTTACCTATGAAGAACAAGGATCAAGTTACAACAGAAGCTTTAATGACTTCATAGCTTTTGAAAACAAATTTAAAGCTGGATGGACAGCATTTCTAACTTTCTACACGAGCACGAGGCTATGACACCAAAAACAGAAATATGCTCATGCTAGCTTGAATTGACCAAAGAATGCTTTTCCTTCTTACCTGTACTTTTCACACAACTACACACAAACAATGTGCACAAAAAACTCTGCAGGTAAGCTTCGAAAAATCATCAAAAGAGTAAACCACATTTAATGTCGTACCCTTTAGGGCAGAAAACTTTTATGGTTAAGTTTTATACCTTGTACAAACTGAAGAACTGTAAATAGACCAGCCAGTTCCACTGAAATTGAAAAAATGAAACGTGCAAGCGCGTAAATATATATGCATTGTCAGACTTTAGTTAGAATTCCAGACAGTTATAGTCATTCCATAAGGTTGAGAGATTTATGTGGAAGTTCCTTATAATACATAACTTGAAATCAACATAGAAAAAAGCTGGTTTGTAGATCTAGGCAATGCACGAGTTTATACTGCAACAATTTTCAGTTTTCAGAGACATTAAAAGTTTCTACAACAAGTCACTGCTACAGAGTAATGCTAGATCCGCAACTGTTGCTTTATTAGTTAAGCGGATGCTCAAGTCCCTGGCTGTCAGTATGATCATTAACATAAACGCTTAACAGCGTAGTCTGAAGACAGTTGCAATTTCTCGTTTCTAGAAAAACATTCCTTTCCCTCTCTATTCCTAGCAGCCCCAGTTCAACACAATCTTTACTGGTTTAGGTGGAAAATCACATGCATCAGCTTGAAGTCTTGGTTGCCTCAAGCAACTTTGCTAAAATTAAACTTGTCAGCTACCGCACAGAAAGCAGACTGGCAACCATGACTTTAAGAATCTCTAGTCTTTTCAACAGCAGTTCTGAATCTCTTCAAATCACCAGACTCCTGCTAACACAGAGGCTATACTTTCTTATTAATTAATAATCCTGAAGAGAAGCATCATCCTGGATATGAATATCGCTAGAGGAATTACACGATTCACCACAGACATTATTTTATTATTATAAAAGTAGCTATAGATACTTCAAAGTGGTTTTGATACACTTTTATCTTCCCACCTAAACACTTAATGTTGCGAATACTTCAAGCTAGATGAGATCCTAGATTGCTTATTTTGCAAGCCCACAGGTGACTACACGGTTACAAGGAAGGTATTATGCAGCTAACAAAAGGCAGAGAGTATCAGACTTTCTTTGTACATGCATAAGCTTTGTTTGAGAGGATGGAAATACAAGCCTGGAATACCAACCACTGGGTGCCAAAATTCATGATTTTTTTTCTTTTTCCTTTATTTCCAGCCTAAACACAGTTTTAAGACTTCAAAATGGTCTTCCCACCCAGAAGCATGCATTTAGTGGTAAAATGTTTGAGAGCATATTTTTTTTCTCTGAAATAAGAAAATAAAATATTTTCAGTTATCTGGTTACTTGCACACTGTCATACTCTTACCTTGGAGACAACAAGAAAGAGAGTGTACAAAAACATGAGGTTGTGTCTTGATATTGGCAAGTACTGGCTGTGTTGCATGGTGAAAAGAACTGCTCCTATCAAAGTTACCTTCACAGGGCTGGAAATCAAAAAAAAAAATATTAATTTATCTTCTCTACTCTACACCAAAAGCTGCCATGGCCTGGAAAGAAACAAATGTTCTCAGCATGCAGAAGAATTATTTCCGAGTAGAACTTATGAAAGCTTGTGGCAACAGTGACAAAGTCCAAAACCTAGCTATAACTACACCAAGACTTCCACTTTATATACTAATGCTATGTTTTCTGTCCATAATATGGATAAGCATCAAGTTCCACACTACTTTACACATCTAGTAACCTCACATTTGACAAATTCTCCTCATGTCAATGCCAGACTCTATATATCAGCTTGCTCACCTTCTTCCTCCCCCATATATCTTACTGAAGAGCTAAATCACAAACCTTGCACTATTTGGACTGGACCTGAGCCAGACTCATGTTACCAGGTTTTGCCAACATGGCTGCACTGACTTGAGACATGCAAAGGCATATGTTTTCTAGCTGTCTTCACTGTGGTGATAAATGCCTTGCTTGTTATGCAGTCAGAAAACAGAAAAAAATTTGGTTGGTTTTCTGTAGTCATCTGAAGAGAGAGCACTAATGTACAGGCAGAAAAATTCCACACATTTCTTAATCTGCACCTGCATGTGACGTGTTCAGGTGAACTTCCTGTTATCATGCAGCATCCAGTGTAGACACATTCTTCACTGTCTCTTCAGTAACTGAGATTTTCTGCGTGAACTTCCTGCTCAGGAAGCCCAAAAAAACCCCACTCTGTTTATGCAGACATCTCACCCATTTTCAGAATGTCTTACTTGTTCAACTTTGTCGGTTGCTTCCCTGTAATATTAAACTTTACACAAAATCATTTTTTTAATTACTTTGTGTCATATCTACTAGGGAGAAGGAGAACGCAAGCACTGCCACAGTCAGTGAAAGCATTGTTCTAGGGCTGCACCTGTAAGTACAACATTATTTGTGCTTAGGGTGCTATTATTGACAGCAACCTCTTCCTTCTGGAAGTTCGCTTTCAAGACTGACACTTAGGCTATGACAGAGTGAGAGAAATTCTAACTACCTGGAATTCCAGAAAAAAAAAAAAAAACACACAAAAAAAAAAAAACCACACTAACATAAGCCATAAAAAGTTGCAATACTGCAAAAGGCTAAAATTTTCTCTTCTGTTATTCAGTTGCTAAGGGTAGCTCCAGAGAAGCAAGCTAACTTTAAAACAGAACACCATGAAAACAAAAAACTATTTCTAAAGACCTTAGAGTAATACTGGAAAGATCAAATGAACTTTAAGAAATTACTATAGCGTGCTTATCTTTACATATAACAATGGCTTGTCTCAACTAGCCTGTCTCAGCTCCCATTTAACTCTACAGACTAAACTGGGAGCCGTGTAATATTTCCATTCTTTGCTTCTGCAAGAGAAGTAACATTTCCTATCTTACCATATATTTTTGCTATACTGAGTAACCAATTTGCACCTTCTCAAATAATTGTTATTTATGGAGAGAAACAGTACTGGCAGAGAAAGTAAGAGTGACAACTCTCAAAGGAAGCCATCTTAGCAATGCTCAGAACATGCACCAAAAATGCAGACTTCACTTGCGTACTTCTGGTACCAGTGTCTTTTTGCTTTGGATAACAGATCATGTCTCTAAGACAAACTGAGTTAACACCATTTTCCGGCAACTTGCTACTGCTTCAGCACTGCTTTCTGTCAAATAATTTTTGTTGACTCATCTTCCCATTTGATGTTCCCATCATACTGTGAACCTAAAACTATTAAAATACTTGCTAAAATTACTGAAGATGTTCAACGAGTATTTCACAAGATGCACACCAAAAACATAGAGTACACGCATATCCTACTGTTTCAGGGTTTTTTTTCTGAATTTGAAGGAGTTCTCATCACAAGGAGTTAGCAAAACAGAAGTTAACATGTTGCAGTCTTTTTTAAAAACTTACTAGGACATCTTCAGTAGTTCATTAGTTTCAGGTTTCCACACTCCTCTCACCAGCTGCTCGAAGTTCGAAATTAGGCCACCACCAGCTCCTGAAATTGCAGAGATTTGACACAAGCGTTCACTGACTACTACCACTACTGCACCATCTATTATTGCTCCCAGCAAAACGCATTACACCAAATGAGGTACTCAAAGCTCAGTCTTAAAAGAGACCAATCTAATCTTTTATGTTTGCATGACTTGAGTGACCAACATAAATCTTCAAAGTTTGGCTTCTTAGCAGGAACTTCAGGATAGGTTTTATGTGACAGCACCTGAACCGATGCACTCATCACTGCAAAAAATTCCTGCATTGACAAAGTAAGTCTCCAGAGAGGCTTATATCACTCCATTCTTCACATCATCAATAAATACAGAGAATGTCTCTATAAACTACAAGGACTCTCTTTGAGAAAAGTGAATATGTATTTTTACACACAGAATACAACACAAGAATACAACACAAAAGGAGGTATTAGACAATTTGGCCAATCTCTATTATAACCTGAGAAAAGAACACATCACATTAACCTGTGTTGTTTCCCAAAGCAGAAGAGAATCAAGCAAACAGAAACAAGAGCTGCACTAGTACTTCCTGAGGTGGTCTTAATGTTGTGATTACAAATACAGCTGCTACAAAGTTAACTTCCAGAGTCATACTCCAAATAGCAGGCAGGCAAGAAAGTTCATTTCTGTGTTTAAAATCAGCTAACTGTTACAACCCAAAAACCTAAGAAAAAAGTTATTTTCTTCAGCTACAGGCAAGAAAACAGCTCTCAGGAAACATGCTGTTGGAAAGTTTTGTAATAGCACTGAAGCTATGAGAGAGATATCTTCTTCTGACCATCCTGTAAGTCTTCACAAGAGCTTCTGAAGGGATAAGATGAACTTCCCTCAAAGTGATACAATGTCATTCTTAATCCAGGCAGAGAAGCTGCTGCACAGGCTTTTTTTCCCTTGAGGGGATAAAAGACTCTATTAGGACTATCATATCCAGCACAGCAAGGAACGTGGCTACAGTTAGGTTGAAGGGCAAGCCATTTAAATACCACTCCAAAACATCACAATCCATCAGAAACAAGATGTTATGTATGTTACCTCTGGCCCAACCCACAGCTACCATGACGAGCCAGGCATCTTTGAAGTGACTGTCTGCATGTGCAATGCCAGCTGTTATCTTCCAAGTCCTAGTCACTTCCTTCATTCCTGCAACCAGAAGCCGAAGAGGAAGAAAGGCAAACCACTGGTAGAACATATCTTGTGGGAAGTAAAATACAAGATACCTGAAAATCATGAGAAAACCCATTAGCAGCATTCAAAAGTTTTTGCTAAGGAATTCGCTTCCTAATAATCTTTAAAGATATTTTTGGAATATGATTAGCAACGCATTATGTACTACTGATAACTCACTGTCCTGTGTGGTAAACAAATCTGAAATACTTTTGAGCATGCTTGAGCTCTGCCATCAGAAATAAACCTTTGAAATTGCTCTCACTGAGTCATTGTGCCAAAGAATTCATTAAAGTACATGAGAAATAGCTTTAAATTTTACCAGCTATTCTATATCTATAGTCAAATTATAAAACTAGTGTCTGACTGACTTTGTGTAGTTTGGGTTTTTGGAGGTTTTGTCATGGTTTAGCAAGGAGTTGCTTTTGCTTGGTAACAGGGGGAGTGGGTTGCAGTGAAGACCCGGTAAAAGTTTTTTAGACTCTTCCCCGACTCCTGGGTTCAGACCCACCCCCCAGCCCGGCTGGGCCAATCTGGCACCTCTGCGATCACTATTTAGGGACGGGAATTTGAGGTGCGAGGCAGGAGGTGTAAGGGTGGTACAAGATGGAGGTGACCATGCGGACCCCACAGTCGGAGAAGGAGGAAGGATGGAGCATCAGACCAGAGACCCCTCTGCAAGCCGTGGTGAGAGTGCAGCCGGTACCCCTGCAACCTATGGATCAGCAGCAGCAACTTCATGTGAGTGTGCCCGGACGGGCCAGAGACTGTGTGGGGGAGGCGGTCATGGCACAGGACATGCTGGAGAGCCTGTGCACCGCAGAGCAGCCCCACACGAGAGGCAGAGAGGAGCAGCAACTTTTGGGACAAATGAGCATCGGTGCAGCCCGTGCAGGGCTTTGGGACAAATGTGCGTCGGTGCAGCCCGTGCAGGGCTGCCATGTGTGTGTGGTACCTCACGGACTTGCAAGGAGGACTGGTGCGGAACCCACTTGCCCTGAGGTGAGACAAACGGCAGAAGCCACCAGGAACGGACTGACTGAAACCCCCACTCCCTGCCCCCCTGGGCCGTTCAGGGGGGACGGAGGTATAAAACACCGGGATCAGGGCTCTGAGCCCGGGAAGAGGAGAGGGGTGGGGAGCAGGTGGTCTTAAAGGGCTGGTCGGACTCTTCATCTCTGTACCATTCTGTGTTGTTTTGTTTTGGTTCTGGTTTTTGGGGTTTTATGTTTTAGTTGGTATTAAATTGTTTTCTGGTTTTCTTCCCCAAGCCGAGTAGCCTGGTCTGTTTTGTCCTGCACCTTAAGCGGCAATTAAGCTCTCCCTGCCCTTTAGCAATCCTTAAGTCTTCGGTACTTGAGGCTAATCGTGGTCTTTTGTTCCCTAATGGGCCGAAACCACTACAGGTTTTTATCTGGTTGGGGCTTTTTGGTTTTTGGATGGTTTTTTGTTTTTTTTTTTTTTTAATAGGGTGGTAAACTTCATGTTGACATCATGCTTTCATACTGAGAGGTAAAAGGAATTGTATGACTTCAGCAACACTGCCTCCATTTGTTAGTGTCATGCCAGACGAAATGCACAGGTATTTTCAAACATATTTCACATCTTTGCAACTACCAATTCTAGATCTTCCAGCTTGCCAATTACAAGCACATTTCTTTTTTGAAAGCGTTGAAAGCACAGTTCTCAACATTTAATAATATATCAACTTCCTTTTAAAAGAAAGTAAAGTGAAAAGGTGGCTAACAATGAAATCCTAAGACAACAATAAATTTTAAAAGGTGTGATTATGCTGTGTTTTATTGTATCTCTTCAACCATAAACAAAATTCAGCACTTACAGAGACACTCAAGGTCTAAAAAAAAAAAAAACCAAAAAAAACCAAAACAACATTAAGCATCTAAATTACTTCAGGAATAAGAGATAAGTAAAAGCAGAGAAAGCCTTTAAAATATAGAAAGTGTACTTCTCGTTTTCTTAAAAAGAAAAAAAAAATGATACTTGCTTGTTGGTGTAGATCTCTAAGCTCAATCCCACCTACCAAGAATTTTTAAGACTGTATCCTTCTCCTGTTTACACAGGCTGCAATGCAGAGATGCAGCTCGTGCATCTAGTTTACTTCATTAGAACAACTGGAACAATTAGAACACCATAACTAGCAAAGAGTCATGCTTCAGGGTCAGAGAGTGAAAATTAGGACAGCATCTGCATTTTGGGCCTGATTTGGTAGGGCTTTTTAATTTTTTGAAGGGGGATGCTTATCCTTTACAGCAGAACACCAGGAAGCTTCCTCCTCAGACAGGCAAACTTTAGCTGAGGTTCTGGCTTAGTTATGTTTAGGGGTTTTTTTCTGCAATGGATACAGTATCTTGCCATCGCAAACTTGTGAAGCTTCTTCAACACTTTCCAGGGTGGAACATAGAATAGTCTATTTCTCACATATTAAGTTATAGCTAACTACTGGTCTGGTGTTCAGTTTTAGTTTTACTTTTTGACTTTATATTCTTCCTTTTCCTCTTATTGTAAAATCAACTACCTTTGTATGTAACAAAGCTTCAGCTGATATGAAGTCAAAGATGTGTAGAGAGCATGTATTTTAACGGCTACTGCAAAAAAAAAAAGTCATTTAAGCCATGTGCTCAACAACCAACACGAACCAGAAAAGAAAGTGTACGGCTGCAGAGCGTGGGGTTCGGACTCAGAGGCACGCTCACCCTGGCCCTGCAGGCTGCCCGGGACTCTTTTCTCTACCACCTCTGCTAGCAGCCCGTGCGAACAGCAGATGCCGCTGTACTACAGACTATTTAAGAGCGCTCCTCAAAGCTGCATAACCCCCTTTTACTTCTCGCTATTTCCTACGGCATGGGGAATTGTCTTTCACATGATTTGGGGCCGAGAGTTAAGTTCATTATACTCATGAAGAGAGAACTTTGAAAAACTAGACGCTTACAAGGTTTCACAATGCTCACAACTCCTCATTAAAACCTCATTTTACTTGCACACAGCAAATCACATTTAAGCTTAACAAAACACATATTCTGTTTATGTGTACTCCTAACAAATGTCATTCGTTAAAACAATCACATTGCACGCATCAGACTAATATGAACCACGAGCAGATTCTACAAGCTTTGATACTGCTTCACCACTTCTTGCACATTATTCATTTCACCAGTTTGCCTAAATAAAATGTCATCTTCCACTGCAGCATGAAGGCCAGAAGGCTAATATACAGATGTAGACAGACAGAAAGAAACAAATTATAATGAATTTGCAATTACAAAACATAAGGAGCTACAAGGAAGAGATACGAGACATTTCCAGCAGCCATCACTCTTCTGAGTAAGGAAAACATCCACTATTGCTTATAAATTTTTTTAAGTTGGAGGACTTTGAAGATTGCTTTCTAGAAAAAAAAGTTACTTTCATTGGAAGGCCAAATCAATATAATAACTCCAGTGCTTTTTTTAGAATTCCAAAACAGGCCAAAATGCTGCCTTGTTCACATACGTGACTTGCCAGTCAGGTCTCTACTGCCTTCCACTACCATCCCATCCATTTGGGAAAAGGCAAAATATAGGAGGAAAAAAAAAATATGTCAGGAAGCAGAAATTAGAAGACCACAAAGAAGATCTGTGTCCTAGATCCCAGATTACAGAAAAGTTCAAAACTTTTACGCCAGCCAAGCAAGGGTTAGTGCTGAAAAAGCAGACTGCATTTATGACATACTTATATCCAGAAAAGCCATAACTGAAGTCCACTTTATTCCAAAATAAGGTTTTCAGTTGTTTGCCCGAGAATACTGTAAAAATCTAATGCAAGTCTAGTCTACCGATGGAGCATTTCATCACACAGCAGCCTACAAGAGTGGCTGTCTCACAAGATTTTAATTCCTACATAGAACAGGATCATAACAGCTATTTTTGCTGCAGTGTCTTCCTGGAGGAAGACAGAGCATCCAAATCCATAAAATTTTTAAGTTTCTGATTCACACGGAAGCTTGACAGTAGAATATCAGTGTGCAACCCATAGCCTCCTCAGAACTAATACTACTCATTTAACCCAACTATGGTCTCTTACCAGACTGAAGACGCCAGTAGAACATTTCTGCTGTTTGCCAGAAATGCTACTGGAGGTTCTGCAAGCATCAGTGAAGACAAAACTGAACCACCAAAGCAATGAAGCATAGCACTAAACCAGCAGGCAATTGGACTTCGGACTGCTATTTCCACAGCTCCTGAAAGAAAGGGAAAAAAAACCTGCGTAAATGGAAATAAACATTTGAGAATCACATCATGTTTCACAAGTCAGTATTTTTCAAAGCATTCAGTCCTACACTTTTCCTTTAGGCAATGAAAAAATCCTCTGGAAACCAGTAAGCTTTCACAGGAAAAGTCTTCAGAAATACAAACTTCAGAGCACGTTGACTTACGCACATGCTTTATTTCAATAAAAGTGAAAGACTGACATTGTTGTCTCTGAGCATCTTTTGTGGTTTGGTTTATTGTAACTATTTGGTTAACGAGGTCAGAAAGATTTCAGAGCATGCCTGAGAGGTCTCATTATTAGTACCGGGCATAGACATAGGTCCGCTTTCAAACGTGTACAGAAAACACACAAGTGGCTTTGCTGACTTAGGACTGGTATTGGTAATTTTGGCAGGGTTATTCTACAAATTTCACTTCTGCTTTTGAGGGTTCATGAATTCAAGGTTACTGTCTGCCTTTTTTTCTCCTAACACTCTGCTGTGTTTGTTGATCAAAACGAATGAAATATCCACAACAATAATTGAATAGTTTCACCTGCAATCCTCAACAGAGAAAAAAAAGGTTTCCTGGAGCCATAATAATAAGTTTAAGTTTCTCTCATTATTAAAAGGTTCACAGTTTGGTTTATTATGTTAACTTTAAAATTAATTATCCCTTTTAAATTGCAGCTGAAACTATGCCAAAAGAGTAGTCAATATGAAAAGACTATGCTGTAAACAAAGAGAAGCCCAACCAGTTCCAGGAGGAAACGACACCTCAAAGTCAGAAATATCCTCAAGTAGGTTTTTTTTACTATTTCCTTCTACTTCAAAAGCCCGAGGTTATAAAATTTCCCCTTTAAACAGGTAAAGAGCTCTGTTTTCCTGAACTAGGTTCATTTTCCACAGTCCAAAGGCTGAAGTTCACAAAAGAGATGAAACTCAATTCAGAGGAGAAGCAACTGGTATATCAGGCGTTTCTGTGTGCAAAGAAGCTTCTTACCAAAGACGAGAAGCTCAAACACATCAAGGAAAATGCAGCGCTCTCAATACAGTTCACATCATAAAAGAGTATTAACAAGAATGTTACAGTTTTAGTGCTGGCATAGCTATCATGTATTGCAGCACTATGTACATTCTCACGTAACAATCAATTTATAAAAATGAGCACTCCTAAGTATTACAGAATATCTGAATATAAAATAAAATCTCAGGGTTTTTTTTAACTGTCATGCGGTTTACATTCCATACTGCAGTACCTGGTGCTCCAAGTTGATTATGATCTGTTTTGTCACTGTGTATTACCACTTCTCCAAAGTAACTATCAATTACGTTTGTTTGCACAAAATTAACAGGAGAAAATTCTAAAGCCTGCTAATGTTACTTAACATCAAGGTAAGAATACAAAGTAGGCCATTACATCCAAACCCCATATAACTGAATGTGAGCCTATTTTCACTAATATACTTGAAAAGACACTTGCAGAACATTAACAGTTTGTGCTTGCTACACCGAGATGTCCTCAATTAAGAAAATATCTTTAAAATGCTGGCAGCCATTGCACTCAGAAGCGAATGGAGAACTAGCCTAATTAGACACTTACTGGTACAAAAGAACTACAGTAGCTTCTCTCTCACGTGCCATTATTCTCTCCTTCGATGACAGAGACACGTTACAAGTATTACTGCATATCTACTTCAGCATGAACACATTGAATTCCTTTCCTTGGATCAACCCCACATCCTGCAGTACCCTCTCTGCTGAGTTACTCTGTTAAACGCTGCTGTGGTATTACAGCACAGATTAACCGTACAGAGAAGAACCATGTAAAGGAGTACTACTAATAGATCAATTGTGTTATACACAAGCTTGAACTCCTGGACACACGTAATACAAGACATTGTCTGTACAGTAATCCATTCTTGGAGCAAAGGCCTGTAACCAGACCATGACAAGAGGTTTCACATGCAAGAACAGCCCATGTCCAGAACAAGTTTTAAAAAAACCTAATCTTATACTTCAGACGTCCATTGTCAAGTGGGTGTGCAATAAGCTCTCCTTCATCAGCATGAGGCTTCTCACCTTGCATTAGCAGAGAAGCAATCATTTTCACATGTTATTAGCAGTTTTCATCTGAATATCAAAATACCTCCTCCCTCCTCACAAAATACAGCCCTGACTGAGAGCTAGCGAACTCAAACTCAGATGCTTCCTCACTTCACCAGGTGTTCAGCCAGGTTACTAACAGGTGTTTGGTCAGGTTACTAACATAACAGAAGAAAACCTTTCCAGGTGACATGTCTTTGAATCTAACACACTGTATTTTATTTTTCACATACATGGACACTGACTGCAATTAATGAAACACGGCTAACAGTTTCCTTAAAACTAGTTGTTACTCATGGAAAGAAAAAAATGGAAGATTTTCACGTATTAGGTCTTTAAAAGTTTAAATGGATTTCCATTGTGCATTTGATGATGTTTCTGGTCCAACCTGCCTTTTTTCCTACATACTTGGTCAATATATTTTCACGATTTTTCACTTTCTATACCAAAGGCTGGATGTCAAAAAAAAAGAAAAAATGGTTTAAAATTAGTTATCTGTTCTTTCTTCTAATCCATTCCTCTGCCTTTCAGCAACCACTGCTTCTCCACTCTTCCCTTCCCACACAACTAGCAGCATGGGCTTTTGAGTTTTAAAGACACATACAGGAATTACAGTTATCATAATCAGATTGCCTTCTATGAGCAAGCTCTACAACAAAGCACATTAATGTCTTCCTGAAGCTGTTAGGTGTAAAAGGTCAAGAGACTGGAAACTCTGCTGGACTTCAAGACTTTTCTGTTGGTCAACATTACAATTTTTTTGGCTCAAACACCCAGCGTTTAACAATTGATAACTGCTTTCTAACAAGGAATGTGCCCAATGTAGGTGATAACGAGACACAAAATGTTGATACTAATTTAAAGCCCACCTTAGCATTGCTACCTGAATTATGACTGGGATGTAACCTTTCAGCAAACAAACTCAGTTTTAAGTGGGTCACATGTTTTTAAACAAGTGGTCATTTATATTTGTCCTCTGATGCATTCTGTAAAACTACTGAGGCATCAAACAACCATGCAAAATATGTTCTGCAAAAAGGCCACCAGTTCTGCAAATGCTATGCTTTAGTAAGTAAAGATAAGGTTTCAAAATGCAAAGGCTATTGTGAAATACAGTTTTAAATGTTGTTCCAGACAGCAGTAAATTAAAAAAAAAAAAAACAAACAAAAACATCCCAGCAAACTATTTCTGTCAGTGGATAAGAATTGCTTTAACCTTTCCAACACGTTCCACACAGGCAATCAGGAATGCATACCATATATAGATCTAAAAACCAAACCAGAAGGTCTCGTAGTAGCTTTTCTAGCACCTCTACTCAACTATATATAATAACACCAATTAAGCTAAAAGATTTCTAGAGTCTGATTTAGTCTAGCAAAGCTATGCCAAAAACGTAGTTCTCTTCAAATCACCAGAATCATGTCACCAAAAACCTGCAAGAACGAAACCAGCACTTTTCTTCCAAATACAACACACCCTCAGCTCAACACCTTTTGCTGTCTTTCCACCACAAAAAACAAACCACCAAACAAAAAAACCCCACACTAACCTACACCATCCAAGAACTCTTAGTTTACTAAGCTAGAAGAACTGTAAAAGTCCCAGTTAGTGTGTGTCCATCCATGACACAAATACCCTCTCTGAATCTGATTTTAAGCAGTGTGGAGGCTTGGTATTTTCATGAGAGAGTAATCTGGGATAAAACAAAGCTGGCTCTGACTTGACCACATACTTCACCAGCCACTTAAGGTTACTCGGTTATTTCCCTGTTAATGTAACTACTGTTTTAAATTTCCAGAAAGGATATATATATGAATGACTAAAGAATATCGATGAATGATAAAATATCCCCCAAGTACTTAATAACAACTGGTATTTCAATTACTATTTAAACTTCAGTTCAGACTTCTTGCAAGTGAGCAACAGACCATCATGCAGTCACCTGAATTACGGTTCGTAATTCAAAGTATTAGAGGACACTCAAGAGTTCTGAGCTTTCCAGGTGTGGATCTAACCAGACTTCCAGCATCACTTCTACTGTCCAGAAGTGCTGTCTCACTAAAGCTATGTTGATGGTAGCAGAGAGATTTCTCTCACCTTGGTCTTTTAAGTGTTTCCACTGCAGGGGAAAGTTTAAACATACTGCATGTAAATATGACATATCTTTAGACATAAAGCTCCAAGTCAGCATCCAGTAACAATTTTCGCAACAGCAACAAACTTTGGTAAAGATACCAGCATATGTAATCACTCTTCAAGGTCTGTTAAGTGCCTTTACTCGGCAGGAAATAAAAATCCATCTTGAAACATAAAGGAAGGGTCCAAAGAACAAACCCTCACTAAGCAAACAGCCTTAAAAATCCCAAGAGAGCAGAAGCTCTCAAATCTGCATCACAATCCTGCAAAACAGCTTAGTATCCTACAGCTATCAGCTGGGATGTGCAGTTACTGTAACCGTACAAAGCCGCACCACAAGTAGTTACTCTAACCATTAAAATAAGGCTAGAATCTGTATTTGTGACAACTAAAAACTAGGCTTGGGCGTAACAACCATAGTGCAAACGAAAAAGCCAGAATCCTGTTACTGTAAGTGAAAAGCTTTCCTAACTCTACAGTGGACGGGTATTACGTGAAAAGCCACTAGCACACGATCTGCTGCTCTCGGGAGCTGTGTTTACCAGAAGACAGGGCTCCCTTAACAGCTTCCTGCTTATCCAGGGGGTGTGAAGGACACAAGCCTTTAAGCAGCTGTCCTCTCATCTCTTGTAGTAACTGACAGCAAGTTATTGGCCTGTGATCTGCAATCCCTTCTTTGGATGCATAAACCAAACTTGGGGGGGGGGGGTGGGGATAGGCCCCTTTTAAAAGCCCCCACC
>WBNH01008220.1:36873-71602 GCA_013401255.1 Urocolius indicus
AAGAAAATGTGCAATAAAGGTACAGTGATAAATGTAATCATGTATAATATAATTTAATATAAATTAGTAAATTCTTTGACAGAAATCAGTTCAGCGTCATTTTGTTTCCCACTGAAGCACGTGCCAGCGTTTTCTCAGATGTGTGTCTGTTTCTGCAGAGCTACAGAAGAGGTTTATGGAACTCAGCGATCACCTCCCCATGGGCTGTAGAAACGCTAGACTATTTCTGCTCCTTGCAGTACTGTTTTAGTCCCACTGAGTGGCATCAGTTTCATTGCTAGAAATCGAAAACTATGCAGACTATCTTGTGTGTGATCATAGAAGGAGAGAAAGAAAAATGGCAATGACCACAATGACTGTCTAGTGACAGGAAAGAAAAATCATAATTTGGACCAGCAGGGTGTTGTGCCTGACTGCAATGCATGCAGCTAACTGCTGTCTACAACTCATTTACATAGACCCAAGTTCTCTGAAATGCCTGCAATGATAACCACTACCAGTACTATCAAGTAGCAGATTGGCAATGGTTACCTGAATCCTAAGTCAGGTCCTCAGATACATACTGCATTTTCTTTCAGGGCTGCACCTGAAGCCTTACTCTGCAAAGAGGAGAGAGCTCCTGTGAAGGCGTATCTCCATAAGCCACCTTCACAGCATTTAGGTGAGGAATGTGTGATATTTGGAAAGAGTAAAAAAAAACCCAACCCAACCCTAGAAAGAAGTAAAAGCATGTTTTCTGCCTCCAGCTCCAGCAGGAAATGAGAACAGAAGTTACCCTGAATTTGCTGATAAGGAGAGATTCCTGAGATATTTGTGCATTCAGGCTAGCCTCTTAGCAGAGAGTAGGACAGAGAAACCCACCAAAGAGAAATCAGATCAAGGAACACAGTCTATGTCATAAAAGAGTGACAAATAAGAAACCTTAAAATTGGTCATTGAATTTCCAGCTGTCCCAGACATTTCAGGAATAATTTAAAGATAATAGAGGATAAGTACTTCTGAAATAATCTCATTCATCCTTGGTCCAAATATGCTGGTGCTGAGAACTGTGTCAGTGTGAGAGGATGGTATTAGTGTGTAAGCTAGGAATGTGTGTGTGTGTGTGTGTGTGTGTGTGTGTGTGTGTGTGTGTGTATTACACATTTTTTTTGTGTTTTGCAGATTTCAAACTTGAAGAACAGACAACTCTTTCTTCATTTTTTGGGAGCAGGCTAATAAAAAGAGCTGAGCACATGATGCTTGTAAGAAATTTAAAGATGGTCTGATTAGTATTCTGCTCTGTTGTGTGTGCATAGAGCTCAACATGAAAACAAAGCACAAGCCTGAACTAACTCTCTTGCCAAGTCAAAAAAAAAACAAACACCAGAAATTAAAGAAAACACTGTCAATGCCTGCTGATTTGCTACCCAATTTCCTCATGCACCAGATTACATTTCAGCAGGATCAGTTGTCCTTTACAAGAGGACACAGACAAATGAATATAAATATTTTACGAATTTGCTCCAGAAAACATTGCAGCTGCTTATGAAGTCACGACATTCTTACTTGTGAAAGTCTAGGATGTTACATGCATGTCAACTATTCCTGATGGCTGCCTTGCTGCCTGTCACAACTGATCCTGGGTAGACAGTTGTTCTTGGTCCATTCGAGGTGAAGGTGAAACCACCACGTAACACCTGACAGGAACAAAGAGAGAAGCAACAAAGAGAGTTGGTTTTAAACTGAGCGCGTGTCCACATTTTTAATCTCCACAGAACAAGACATCAGCAACCCATTTACTTCTTCCGTCTTGCAGAAGCTGTGGATAATGTGGCCTAAAGCTGACATACCTGGTTCATTTATTTATGACCATTTCATATGGAAATTATGCTAATATAGTGTCTGGAAAGAAGGTCTGTGTACTAAGCATGAAAGCATAGCTGGTGAACTTGAGCTAGTGAATGCAGAATATGTTTATTTAGTGTTTTATTTCTTAGTGTCAAGGATCCTACAGACATTGACCTCGAATTAAAAAATAGTGCCTTGGGACTCCTTTAGTCATCAAAACTCAAACGTCTGTACTCTATTTCTCAAAACTAGGCTACTGGAAATGTTCTTATTTTATGAGTTACTAGATTAAATTTATTCACCTTTCTTCGAAGATCTCTCAAACTCAGGTCTATACGTCATAATCAATTCATGTGAAAACAGTACTCTTTACCACATAGGAAAATGGACATTGCCATTGTCCGCTGTCATCCTGCAATGCTTGTGATTTGTGGTCATTTGCCACACTGCTATCTTCTAATCCAGTTCTCATTCTGATCCATAATTTTCTGCCTCATTTGTGTTTCCTCATTTTCCAACAGTCTCTTATCCCCCTCAAACTGCTTACTTTGGTCTTCTAGGGCATTTTCTTCTTTTTGCTCTTTCCTTAGCAGGAACCTTACCTGTTTCTTCCATTCATTCATCAACTTTACCTGTTTCTTTCAGTATTACTCCTCACAGTTGTCACGTTACCAGTTTCCCTGATTTTCTTGCTTTCTCCTTGCCATCCTCAGCATTTAATCATGCTTTAGAACACCTCTCAGTCTCCCATCGCTCTCTGAGAATCTGTCTGTTCGTCCCATCTTCGTCGCCTTGCTTGCATATACACTCAGTGATCACTCATACTCAGGCCTCACCTTTACCTCTGCATGCCTTCTAACTTGCTATTTCACTATAGCGTTACCCTCGTTCTTTTCCACAACTGTGCTCCAGCAAGTCACCTTTTCCTGTCTCCTTTTAATTTGTTTCTATGTACTCATTTGCTAAAGTGCTTTGAAAAAATTAGCTGAGAAAATATATCATCGAAAGTTCACAAGGTCATTTATCTCCTAACACAACATTCTTTTCCTTGTATGCTGGGATTCCAATCTAGGCTGCAAAGTGGAGAAATAGAAGTGTTTCTGAAGTGTTTCTTAAGCTAAGCAGTAGCGTTGCTTAGACTTACATCCACCTCAGATCCCTCTTCCCTCTCATCAGACTAGATTATCACAAATATTTAAGAATCCATTTAAAATGTCTCTTCTCATATAACCTTTTAAGCAGCAGTGTTGTGTTGATTCCTAAACGAAGCCTGAGACTGGGGACTGAAGCAGACGGTGGCCAGCTCTACTGGCTCTATCCAGGAACCTCCTAGCATATACTCTTAGGTTATGTTCACACAATTAGGCAAAACACATGCTTCAGGCCCTTGGGTTACACACTTGATGTATTTTGTCTCTTTGCTGCAGCAGTATACTCAGTCATGGCTTCACACAGAGCTGAATCCAGGTGCTGGAGATATCCCACACAAAAGTTACGATCTTGGCCAGAAGAACGTAGCTTTTCTACAAAGGGTCACTAGACTCCTAAGTACTCACTGCTTTTCATCTCTGCTTAGGTTTCAGTCTTGGGCTAAGCCTCTTCTTAGCACATCTAACAATATCTTAACAATATACTTTTTGAACAGAACTGGTTTGTAGAGCGGGCTTGAACTCCTAATTACCTTCTTTATCTCCCCCCTGCATCATGAGACATATCACTAGATGCTTAGTTGACAAGCCTGAAACAGGTTCCAGCACTGAGTTGATGTGATAAAGGCTCAAAGGTGTCTCTCCTTACACCTGTGACTTGCCTTCAGCAGGCAGGTGGGCTGAAGCAGTGGCATGCAGAAATGCTGCGGGGTCACTCGCCTGTAGTGTTCCCTGATTGAACTTGTAGCAATTGCACTGACTTGTAACTTGGCTCCAACAAACACTGATCAGCCTCTCTCCACTCATGACGTCCATGACTCCTGAAACTGGGCTCAATATACCTTCCGTGCTTTTCATCTCTACACAACTGTCATTGTCGTTAGTGGGTGAAGTCTCACTCTAACCACATGAGAGTCTGTCTGAATCTGAAAGTTTTGGGCCTACTTCAGCCAACTTCTTAGGTTGTGCGTTCTGGAAAAATCCAGCAAGAGAAACATCTTGCTCAGTGTAACTCTCTATAAACAAAAAGTTAGGTAAAGCGGTAATCTGGACAAGGTCATCCCCCAAGCCAGGAGACAGACAAGGTGGCAAAGCAAGACTTTCTCCTCTAGGTTATGGTGCATACTCTGTTTATCTCCTTTGCCAAATCCTTTGCCAGTCTGATCTCACCCAAGACCTGCTGTAGAAAGCAAGAAAAGAATACAGTAAGATCTCATACAATACCAATCTCCATGCTTCAAACTACTGTGCAGTTAGCTACTGCTGCATGCACTGACATTTCTCTGTTCGGTACATCCTCAGGGCAAAAGCCCAAGTCTTCAAAGTTCATTAGGTAGCAGCGGATTTCAGGTGTTCTGAACACCTTCAAGAATCTGGCCTCCAGGGAGTGTAGGATCTGGGATTACTGGTTGTCTCAGTCTTCAAGCCATTTGTTTAAGCAAGTATGTTTATGTACAATATAACACAGCTCATAAAAACACTGTTAAGTTTGGCTTACATGTGGTAAGCTTTCCTGCTTCCAAGGGAAAAGAAGGAAAGTGAGGGACATTTCCTTGTGTATTATGAACACAGAGGCTCCATTCAGCTTGTGGTAATTTCAAGAAGCATACACTTTATACTTGAATTTAACCTGTTAATCTTAGATTTCTGAATTTTTTTTCTGCTGCTTTGCATAGTCGTTCCACTCACAGTGTTATTTTAGAGCTAGCTTTGTTAAATAGTGACATACACATTGTAACGCACTACACATTCAGTAAACGGATCTTGCATGTAGAAGAACAATGTTGGCAAGATACTGTGTATTTTCTACCCTATCAAATAAATCACATACAATCCCCTCTCTCAAAGATAATACAAACGCAGCTCAATCTGAGACTAGACCTGAGATGACAGCTTTAAGACAATCATTCTTCCTCCTGCATTTGCTTTCCTAAAATGCTGTCCTCAATGGTGTCTGAAATGTTCTGCTTAGGGCTGCAGGACTGAACAAACAGTCTGCTCTGCAGGAGAAAGGAGAGCCGTACTGTGTAAGGTGGAGTACAGAGTAAATGTCTTTCTTCTATCTCAATAGCAAATGATTTATCTTCCCCAGAGGCAGGAATTGTCTCTCAGAAACTAACCTTCCAAATTTCTGCCTGAAAATAGCACTGACAGAAAAGAGGGAATGAAGGAAACAGTTAATGCTCCCCTGTATGCCTTTGACTAGTAAACAGTGTACACCAAGAGTTTTAGGGACAGCAAATTCAGGCCTGTCTCTTTCTGCAAGTAGTATAATGACTCCTTCTGTCTCGTCACCTCTGAATGTATGAACATATAGACAATGCTATGATTATGTTTTGAAACAAGGTGCCTCCTTCCAAGAATTTCCAGTTTGAAAGACAAGATAGACTTCTGGTTTGTGAAAAGTATACTCTGCAGAGGCAGTGGTAAAGTTGTGCTAACTCACAACATCCTTGGGATCAGCTCCAACCAGTGCTCAGTCCTGATCCTTTACCAGTACCAGTATCCTGAGGAACAATCAGAGTTCTGCAAGCAGGTAGAATGAAGTAATCCATCCCTTCTTCATCACTGGTGAGGCCACATCTGGAGTGCCGTGTCCGCTTTTGGACTTCCCAGTGCTAGAGAAATCGACTGACTGAAACATGTCCAGTGAAGGGCCATGAGGATGATTAAGGGACTGGAACATCTTTTGTAGGAGAAGAGGCTGATATTGATGGGACTGTTCAGCCTAGGGAAGAGACAGTGGAAGCTTCTGAGTGTATATCAATATGTGTTGGGAAGGAATGACATATCGGGAGCCAGCTTTTCTCTGTAATGCTTAGTGACCAGACAAGAGGTGACAGACACAAATTAAACACCATGAAAATCCATCTGAACACATGAGAAGCTTTTTTTAATACGAGGATGGCCAAAGACAGTAATGAGATTCCCAGAGAGATTTTGGAATCTCCATCTGTGGAGACATCTCAAATTTGACAGAGCACAGTCTGGGACAGCCTGTTCTAGGTGACATGGCTTGAACGGGGAAGTTGGACCAGATGATCCCAGGAGATCCCTGCTGATACAAACAATTCTGTGGGTGCCAAAACTACCAGAGGGTTGTTTTGAAAACATTTTTTTTCCCCATACCCTATGTTTCCTTTCAGAAACATTTCCTGACCAATAACAGCTGTAGCAAATGTAATGTTGGTAAAACCACATAGGGGATACTGTCAGCTCCTGCTGAGAAGAGGTCCATATTTAGAGCTGTGAGTGTCTGCAAAGTCACTGTCCAGTATTCAATACATTGCAAGTGCAACATCAGTCTAGTTGGACAGATGAGGTTGTATGTGCTAAGAAGCTGTCTAGTGCCATAGCTACTATCCAATGAACAATTTGTGGGCCATAGTTCGACTACTAGATTCTGGGAAGGATTAGTTAAGGACAAAGAAAAGCAATGTTCAACAGGACAGAGACTTCTCATTATGCCACTTCATTGTATATTCTCTGTGGTCCCCTTTCTGCTCAGTAGCGCAGGCCAGTTTGGGACACTCTTAAGTTGTCAAGAGTAGCAAGGAGTTACCCGGAGTGTGCTTTGTTTGGCAATACAGACGGCTTTTTTCGTTAACTGACTTGAACCCATTGTCCGTGCCCCCCCATCCCCCCCCTCCCACCATACCCTCTCTGCTGTCCCCTCCACCCTCATCCCCAACCCAACTCACCCTCCACAGATCCCCTTACCGTCTTTGGGTTCATGAAGTACAAATTAGCATAATCTGATTAGCTGCATGGGGTTGTTCAGCATGGAGCTGAAAAGGAAGAAAAAGAAAACGTGGTTCACAAAGAGAAGCCCTGAGGAGAGCAAAAAGGGGTGGTATTGCTGTTGTGCTGTGGTGCTGAAAACTTGCACCTGCATAGCAAACAGATCCTCTTCTCACTAAGGACTCTCAGATGGTATTAAAGCATAGGAATTAATTGGGGGGAGGGTAAGGAGGCAGAGAGACAGAAGAGCTGGAATGGAGAGGAGAGGAAAGGAGATATTCTATTAATTGAATTATCTGGACTGGGAACGTATGTCTTGCTGACAGTAGAAAACACTGTTTGATTCCTATTCATCATGGAGAGGAGATCAGCTTGGTAATCTGGCCTATCGAGATAATAGTTTTAGAGTCTCTGCAGGAGAGTGATAAGAAACTTGGTAGGAAAAAAAGCAAAATGGTTAGGAGGAAGGGGGATGGGCTGTGTCTGGGTTTTTTTTTCTGGGAACATTCAGTGGTGGTCTTGCATTGCTAAGTGCCTGCCCTAATTTTCTCCTTTCTGTCCTTGCCCAGAGGACTCAAAACTCGAATCCATAGCCACAGTTTAAAAAGCAGCAAGAAGCTTTATATGCTTATACATTCAAGAACATGAAATGACATGACTTGAAGGTGTCTGTTTTAAAGAAAAAATTCTTCAGCTACCTTCCAAGGCTGCTTCCACACTGCCAGTTCTTCCAGCTGAATTCCCCGACCTCATAATTCTCAGGTGTCTTAAAAGCATGCATGGACAGAGGTTACAAGAAAAGCACCCCAAAAAGCAGTGATGACAACCCTAAAATGTTTAAAGTTGAGCTCTCAAGATCAAGAGTCTTACTGACAGCCTTAGTCATAGACGTTTTTCAGTACTTCAGAGAGTCAGGATAAAAGAAAACATAAATGTCAGGATAAATCAGGCTTTGAGGCAGTATTTATGACAAGCCCCTGGCTAACTTGAACCTGCAGTTTTAAGATGAAATACTGTCTATAGTTTGGCTTACCACAACACAGCAGAGAACTGCTGGAAGTATTTAACTGATGGAGTTGTGATAAAAAGCACAGAAACCTCTTTCTTTAGTATTATTTTAGAAGCATTTTCATTTCTTTGACTTTAGAAATAAACAATTCAATTACAACTATATTGTTAAACGTACAACAGGAAGGAAGGAAGGAAGGAAGATTTTCTAATCTGCTCAGCTATTCAGTTCAAAATCAGCAGGTAAAATTATGTTGCTGTAATTATCTACCATGAATTTCTACCCTCACTTCCAAATCTGAGAGGTGAGGAGCACCTGTTTGCATTTCACATGTCTATGCAGAAATGTGGCCTTAGAGAGTGAGCTGTGCCAAACACAGTGGCTTGGCATGTTTATCAGACAGCAGCTGACCACTCTTCTGTGTCTGAAAATTTAGGGAAAATGTTTGCAGCGCATTTCAGGAGGAAGAGCTGGAGTGGGCACCTCCCTTCAGCATTGGGTTATTTCAGTTTCCATTCAAGTGGTAGGAATGCTTCCCAGTGAAACAGGCTGTGCCAGCACAGCACGCTTTTGGCAAGCCCGGCCTGCCAAGTTCACTCACTCGCCCTGTCAGGAGCTCTCAACTGGCAACTGTCTTTTTACCATCCATTCCTGCGGAGATCGCTGCAGAGCCTTTTAGCAGGGCCAGATACTTCCTTCTGATACAGCTTTTAACCCACAGGCAGTAAAAC
Source organism: Urocolius indicus (assembly GCA_013401255.1). NCBI lineage: Eukaryota > Metazoa > Chordata > Aves > Coliiformes > Coliidae > Urocolius > Urocolius indicus. Next base: position 45,330 of record WBNH01008220.1, read on the forward strand.
ACTTCAGGCCACAGTCAGCTGGTCTGAGCTTCTGTGCTTAGCTGTGTCTAACAGCCTTTGCTCAAGGTGCTTTCAGGAACTGCAGTTGCCTCTTGGGAGTCTTCAGGTCTATCCAGTAAGTGCAAGGATTTTTAAGGCTTGAATTTAATACTGTGTAGAAGCCTTGAGTTGTGAGAATCTAGAGGTTATGTTTTGTTTGGTTGTAGGTCTGTGTATCAGAACACAGTAATTCTGCTGTGTTCGAAGGGAGGTTTGCTGTTGGCTGCTCTGAGCCATTCTCAGCTTCATGACTGTGTGCTGCTGTCTGACAGGGTTTGCCTAATATAGTCACCAAGAGAAAATCGATGCTAAACGTTGTGTACTCGCAGGCTTGGAGGCAAAATGCCTCCCTGGAGACTTACTGACTTTAGCTTTCCATTAAGGTTTTAGACTATCTTAGACAGAGTGTTTTTCAAGGTGCAGACTGGGAAATTCCAAAGGAAGTGCAGGATCTTCCCTGGGTCTGCGATGTGATAGTGTTGTTCACTGTGCCCCCTGCATGTTGTAATGGGACAGGAAGGTGGGTGCATGGCAAGCTTCTCCTGCTATCTGCCTGTGAATATCTTTCTGCATCGTTTCTTGTAAAAAAAATGTGGAGTCTTTGTCCAAGGCCCAGTGCAGTCTGTGCTGAGATCCATAGGTAGGGCTTCATTCTGCTTTTCATCTTGAGCCACTTTGATGCTATTTTGATGCTCAGCAAGGAACACGTACCCACAGAAGGGTTTGTTGTTCTTCAACTTTTCGGTTTTCAGGGCCTTTTGGTTTTCAGACCCCTTCAGAGTCTCCCTTCTTAGGAGTCCCTTTTCCAAAGGACGCTCTGACAAAGGCTTATCGCAGGGTCCTCCATTGTGCACTTTTGGGTTTGCAATCTGTGTCAGCAAAACAAACCGTGTGGGGATGGGATGTGCATTCATTTGCACACATAAGAGGGTGGGGGCAGAATACAATGGGATGAGACTAACTTATTTTTTATAGAGAAGAGCTAGACCAACCCAGAGTGCAATGAAAGCAGCATCCATAGCTTATGGGCAGAATAACAGTGAATACATTCAACTACACACAGTTATCAACCAGATACAGGGCAATCTCTACCTTCTATAACCCAAATATTTGTTTGAGCTGCCTCCTCCACCCACTTTCTCCCCTCTGATTCTCTCTCAGCACCTGCTGTATGAAAAATACAATTACTCCTCTGAAAAGTGACGGATTTAGACCCTGTCGCTTTGTTGATGACCTTTAGATTTAAGACTGCCTTCCAAGTGACCCCTGCCCCACAGGTCAGTAGTTAAGTCGCCCATTCTGTCCACCTTATTTCATCACCCAGCCTTCAAAGAACAAAAGTCAGATCTGCCTTGTTCACCCTGCTTTAGCCTTGGTCACTGCACATCATTCCCTAACAGCAAAGAAATTTGTGGGAGGCAGTCAGATACTGGAAGTTAATAAATGGTTCATGAATCTTATGCCTCTGAAACACATCAGTCCCTCAGCTTCCAATTCTTGCTTAGAGCAAGATGCTGGGATGGATCTTAGTGTCCCAGAACAGCTCTGCTTTGCCATTTAATTTCTCTGGTTCGGGAATCCTGTGGGTCTCCCTCTGCTATGTTAATTGTACCTTTCTCTTCCGTGATTTTGGCTCAGTACAACTAACAGGGCTGATTAGTATGTGCCTCATCACAAACTCTTCGTCAGCACGGGCAACAGTCCAGAAAAAACAAGGCACTATCCAGACCTAGGATTTTAATGTGTAATGCCCAGTACAAGCACTGTGTGTTCACAACAACTGGGATCTCAATCCACTGAATCTCAGGCCCAAACCTTGATTGCCGGCTTGTCCTTCCTCTAACCATCATCTGGCCATCACTAGGATTTGTGCACAAGACTACAGTGTCTTTGCAAGATGCAGTTGCAACGTGTCTCTTTCCTTGCCCAAACCAAATATCCAACTTCAATTGCACTCCGTAGCCACAAAGGAGATACTGATGAAGTGGACATGATGAACTGCAGTCTGCACAGCAGTCTTGTTCCTAGTGATGCATGGGTTACACTTAAGGACAGTGTACACTGCAGGTCTCCTGGCATCGGTTCTGTCAGGTTCTGTGATAGCTGGAGAGTGGCACTTGTCTCCTAGGGTTCAGCCTTTGGATAAATTTGATCTGAAATGTGGAGATATATTCTTGTGTAGGTCCTATTGGAAATCCAAGTAAGTGAATATTTAACTGAGATTTCTGTATCACAAAGGCACGGGAGAACACCTCACACACATCCTCTGTGCCAGCTAGGACAGGACTACCTTGTCTTGGAGGGAGGGAGCTAAGAGAGTTGTTTGCTTGCTCTCTTAACTTTGCAACGTGCCTCTTTATCAGCAGACACCAAAGATGCTTCTAGAGGATGCCACCTTAACTAGTCTTCCTTGCAATATTGGCAGCCATATCCTTAACCCCCCAAAAAAGCATAAAAGGAAAAAAAAAGAGCTGTTTACACAACTCTATTTAGCACTGCTATTTAGAGATCCATCCAGGGCCTTAAGACTAGGGACATTTTTGTCATTTATACTAAGATTTTGCCACTGCTTCAACATGTGAAAGACACATCCAGCCAGCTGCAAAAGACTTGGCACGTCTCTGTGACCGTCACCTCCCAGCACAGAACCACATTAACATAGCTATGTCATGCCCACTTCCTCTGCAGCCATTGCCTTATGTTCCTGAGTATAATAACAAATTTGGCATTACTTGCTGTAGAAGAGGGGCCTCTCTGAGGCAGCATTGGCTTGCTTAGTACAAAAACAGATTTTGAACCTCATTTTTATGTTTTTCATAAATACAGAATCACAGAATCTTAAGGGTTGGAAGGGACTTTGAAAGATCATCTAGTTCAACTTCCCTGCAGGAGGAGGATCACCTAGAGCAGGTCACACAGGAACTCGTCCAGGTGAGTTTTGAATGTCTCCTGAGAAGGAGACTCCACAACCCATCTGGGCAGCCTGTGCCAGTGCTCCCTCACCCTCACTGTGAAGAAATTCTTCCNTCCCTGAGCCTTTCATCAGAAGGGAGATGCTCCACTCTCTTCATCACCTTTGTGGCCCTGTGCTGAACTCTTTCCAGCAGCTCCCTGTCCTTCTTGAACTGAGGGGCCCAGAACTGGACACAATATTCCAGATGTGGTTTCACGAGGGCAGAGTAGTCTCTTGAGATGGTACCTTTCTCCAGCAGAAATCCCTCTCTTGGTGTACCATAGACAAGTTTCAGGGCTGCGAGACATCTAGTTAAGCATGAAACTGAAACTGGGCCTGTGTCACAGTGATTTCCCATATTTCTCTCACACCTTCTGCATCCTTCATCTTTGTTTTTTATCTCTCTCTCCCAGCCTTATATTTAGTTGGCAATTAGGTTGTTTCCTCTAGGTGTTGGCCAGCAAGAGACGCTTTACATCCTAAACTCTCCTCGACTTTGGAGTAATTTCAGAACCTGAGTCTAGTCTGAATTTGTATGTTGTCCCTATCTGAACCTCTCCAGATAACACTAGAGTCAAATTAGAGCCCAAATGAATTCTTTAGAGTGACTTCTGCTTTTATAATGGAGTTGGTTAAAACCTTTTGAACTGTGAATGTTTGTCTAATACAATGTCTAATACAAAGTCTAATACAATGATATTGCACAATGAAATTTTAGTTATTAGACTTTTCCAACAGCTGGTCAAAATCTTAGCAAGTGGCTTGACATATTCAACTAAAAAAATTCAACTAAATTCAACTAAAACCTGTAAGAAATCATAATAAACAAAAGAATTCCTGTCATAGAGGCATAGGATTGTTTTGGTTGGAAAAGACTTCTAAGATCATCAAGTCTAATCACTAACCTAACACTGCCCGCTACTAAACCATGTCCCTCAGCACCTCATCTACATGGATTTTAAATATCTCCAGGGACGATGACTCCACCACCTCTCTGGGCAACCTGTGCCAGTGTCTAAAAACCCTCTCACTGAAAAAGTTCTTCCTAATCTCCAATCTAAACCTCCCCTGGTGCAACTGGAGCTCGTTTCGTTCTTCATTATCTGATCATGTTGCTTCTAACATCAAGACTCTTGAGCAAGTGTTGCACAGAAGAATGATCCTCTACTCGAAATTAGCTTGTAATTTTTTGCTATGTTCTTTTTTATACACGGTAGTGTTTTTGGTATTGTCTACCAAGTGGTGTGCAAATGCAAAATCAAATTTTAAAGAAGTTTAAAAAGAAAAAATATTGTTTCCTTAAATAATTTATTTCAAATATATTAGGTGTTAAATAACATATCACAAAATGTGATCAGTTACACTGATTTTTTTTTTCATGATTATTCAGATAAGAAACATGGAGAAGAAACCTGACCCAACCTGAACCCAGTCTTTGGTAGATCGATCTAAGGAAATAGATGCTGAACATGAGAGTAAGGAGCTACTAAATGAAAATGAGAACAAAGAAAGTGCTGATATGAACCAAAGCAATAATAAGAAGGGAGGGTTTTTAGGACAGCAAATAGAACAAGCATGTTGTGTTACAAAATTGACAGGTTTTCCTTCCCCTTCCCTGGACAATAATCTGCTCACGAGATGCTTTATCTTGCCTTGGTGATGTGTGCAAGTGGCTGACAGACCTAATAGTAGCACCACACCTCACCAATAGCTGCTGTGATTTACTTGGGCTAATTTATCCTGCTGTAACTGCCAGCAAGTTAACGGAAAGCCAGGAGGGATGCGGATCATTACCTTTGAGGCTCTGTGACTCCATTCAGTGAGATTAAAGTGGGCAGAGGCAGTGAGAAAGCAAGACTGATTTCACCAACCATGCAAAAGTCAGTGCATTTCCACTCAGCTGCCCTCCAGTGTTATCCTTGGCCCGGGCAGCTTGGAAGTGTGGAGATAAGCAAACTGAAGATTGGCAGAAACAAAATACACTCACCACAAACCCTTTCAGCTTTGGAATTTTTTTTGGGGGGGGGAAGGAAGGGGGTGGGGGCGGCAGGCAGGGGAGGCCTAAATGTATCCGCTGGCATGCCTCTGCCTTACAGCAACAGCCCTGGATGGGTGTTTCTGTCTGACCTTGGGCTTTGCCAACACACAGGACAGCACAGTACACGCTTAGCAGGAGCCAGCCCTGGCTTCTTTGGTGCACCTGATGGCTAGTTGGGCTTTAAAATGTACCTCAGCTTTGGGTGCCAAATTGTTCCAGGCAGAAGGGCTACATGTGTTATCTGCACCTGAAGGCAGGTCATCGTCTCATGAATAAACAGAAACAACGAAGGGATATGCCTTGTCACAAATGAGCTCCATTTCTTCACCAGTGGTGAATAATTGTCCTTTCGAAGAACTGACAGATACCTTGATCGATACGTAAATCAAAAGGACCTGTGTCAGCAGGAGCAGGATCTGACTAGGAAGCAGTTCTTAAACCTGGTGTTTAAGAAGTGATGTCTTCTGTTGCTCTGGGTAGTTTTATAACTTGCATAAGCAGTCACAGACTTCTCTTGGCACAGGTTGTAACTCAGTCAGGAAATTAAATTGATTTGCGGGCAACAACCCACAATGGTCACCTTCATGCCTCTTTTCATCATGCTTATCATCTAAGCACCTACAGCATGGTGGTTGGCTCTCCCTACAGGGAACAGATCCACTGAGTCAAGTGGAAGACATTTACATTAATTTCTTTGTTATTACCCCATCAACCCTTCTGGGATAATGTCCAGATGGCAAAACCTCAGCTACAGCAGGCAAAAGCAGGGAGTTTGAAGGCAGTCAGCTGGGCGGGCAGGCAGGCAGCATGCCCTTGTTACCCCACATGAGGCAGATATCAGTCCAACATCAAATGCGGCCCAGCATCACAGCACCAGGATCTTATAGGACTGCAAGGACACGTGTGCAGCTCCAGTGCCAGCAAAAGCAGGGCTGATTCAGGACCAAAATGCCCAAGGCCCATGGTACGAGGCTCTGCAGCAAAAGGGCACTGAAGTGCTGAAATGGTGCAAGCCCTGTACCTCTGCCAGGATCAGGCATGCCACAGCTGCTTCTACACTTCAGCATGGGAAGCGGCATTGCATGCTGGTGTTTCCATGAACGTTTCCCTCCCATCACAAGACCCATTACCACAGCTGTTGAATAACAAAAATATATTTAGCCACAAACACGTTTGATGGGCTTTTAAGGCAGCTGGAGCAGCTTCCTTCAAATGCACACTATCACTGCTATGGAGGAGGTTTGCTCTGGCTGTTTAACCCACTGAAATTCATCTATGACTATGTCTCCTTTTATTTTAAAGGAGCATTTTTTTTTGCTTTAACTGAATATTTGTTTAATAATGTTTTGCTCTAACACTAAGGATCCCTCCAGTCTGATGGAGAAAGATATAGCCAAGTTCAAAGGCTAGGGCTTTTAAAAAAAAACAAACAAAAATAAAACCCAACAAGCTGGAAATAAGAGTCACAGGCTCAAGGGTAGCTGCAATTGGCCCCTGGATTCATTTGTGAAGGACTGTGGCTAATATCACAGCTCTCACCATCTTTACTACTGAGACCAGAGGTCTGTCTTGGACAAATTTTGTATGCAGTCATCATTCATGAGCTCAGTAGTGTTTTCTTGAAATTACGCAGGAGAGTAATCTCTTTCCCTTGCCAAAGACACTGGATTAATTTTTATGATCTGATTTATGGAGGAGACCAGGCCAGAAAGCCTTCTAGCCCTCTGCTGTGACAGCAGTGAGTCCTTTCCAGTTCCCGGGTGCTGCAAGTTTTCTAACTGGTGCTCCAGGTTGTTGTCTAGCCAAGGATTTCCTTTCCTATTAATTGAAAATATGTAACAAATTAAACATTAATAAATATAAATAAATAATCACAACCCACAGACTCTGCAAAAAGAGGATGACTATTAGACTAATGTTAAGACCACACATCTCGTTGTCTGCTAGGAGGATGATGTCTCTGATAAATACTCAACTATATTGCTGCTCATACCAGGAGAGGAGACACCACAGTTTTCAATCAGTGTCAGCTGCTCCATGCTTTGCAGCCGTGGGGCCTGCTGGAAGAGCCCCAGGATGCTGCCCCTTGCTGCCACTGCTGTCTGTTGCAAGCCTGGCTCTCCTAGGACTTTGACAAGGAAGTTGATGTATCTCATAGCTAACCGGAGCGTCTCATTCTTGCTCAGCTTTTTGTCGGGGGGGTGGGTGGGAATGAGTTTCCGCAGCTTGGCAAAAGCGCTGTTGACATTCTGCTGCCTCCACCGCTCCCTGGTGTTGGTGAAGATCTTCCTTGTCATTCTCAAGGTGCTGCAAAGCAAATGAGATGGTTAATGAGTGCTTGATACCCCTGGTTGTCAGACTGGCTGCTGTTCTGGGGACACTGAACTTCTGTGCCAGTGGCCGGGGCACAGTGGGGATGCTGGACATTTCTGTCGCTCCCCCTCATCCTACATGTCCTGCACAGAGTCACTCTAATTACTAAAGTCATATCGCCATTCGCAGACATGATCATCACAAGCATTGCATTTGCAAACAGATGCTGGAGGCCAGGTAGGGCTTTACAAAGAAGTAAATGAAGTTTAAGTTCTTCATACAACCACTCAGTGCTGCTACAAGTCCAGCTTCTCCAGGCTTCTGAGAGTTCCCCTGCAGCAGAATTCCCAACAGCCAAGATGCTAACTGTACCACCCGGTGCTTTTTAGAAGGGAAGGCAGGGAGGCCCCAGGGCAGAACATAGCCATGCTTTCCCAGCCCACCTTCTTGAGGGCTGCTTCCAGCTGGCCCAAGCTTAGTGATTCATGGCTAGATCTGAGCCAGGTGGACCTTTATCTTGGGCCTACAGTGAGCACACAGCCAACAATACAGACACATGTGATCATGGTTATTTCAGGAGACTTCTCCAGGGAAGCAACTGCCTGGTTCTCTGCCCAGCCCTCACTGACTTCTCACTGCTAGTGGCAGACATTCTCCAGTCTGATACATGCAGGCTTCTGCTAGCCCCTCAGAGCTGCCAAGACTAAGCCACAAATGCCATGAGGGAGGCTGGAGAGGGAAAGTGTCATTCCTACAAAACGTGTAGGCATCCCAGCCAAAATGTCCATGTAGTTGTTGCCTGACCACCCTGCCTCACAGAGCTGAACAGCAAAGGGAACCCAGTGCCAGGAGCAGACCTGACAACAGAAGAGTGCTGTGCAAGGAGTGCACAGTAATTGCCATTAACCAGAAAGGCTGTCAAAAGCTCTTGAGGTTGCCCTAGCCCTGCTGCCAGTGTCATTGGAAAGTCTTTCACTCTTTACCATGGCCCTGCAGGAGACACTCACTTCACCATTTCTGAAGCTGCTTTTTATGCCAGTAACACACAGATAGTTGGAGCAGAGGAAAACTATCCCCAGCCAAGAGACTGAAGGACAAATATTTCCATTTACTCTCTTATGGATGCAAAAAGTTCAGCTTTTCATATTCCTTGGCAAACCCATCCTTACAGCAGTCCCACAGGGGACTGGAGAACACAGGGGATAGCACCTTTCACCCACAGAAAGCACAGACTTTGGAGTGTCAGCCCTGCTGTGATCCCATGTCCATGTGAAGCAGCCTCATACCATGCAAGATGTTCAGGGTTCATGAAAGTAGATAGTAATAGTATGGGTGAACAAAGAGATGCCAGTCACTCAGAGGTTAATTGCGGTGTGCTGACAGTGGCACAAGACACATCATGGCAGATGGGGAAGTTCCCTGTGAGCTCCTTCAAGTTCCAGCCCAGTACCAATTACAAATCACCGGGGAAACATAGTTAAGGGGTTGTGAATTATGTCAGAGCCATGTTCAGAGACCTGGGTGAGAGACGCAGCCAGTACTGATGTGCCTGTGGGTACTCTGGGGCTATGCTCATGCCACCCACATCTCACAGGCTCTTTTTGGCAGTAGCCCTGACAGAGCTAGTACATTTCTATTTTGGTAGAAGTCTGAAATTACTGACAGGCCTAGTAATCTACTCTGCCCTTAGGGGAGGAGAAAATTGTCTCATTGAAGTGTCTTTGCTTCATGAGAGGCTTGTTTAAAAAACAACTCCCCAGTTTTCAGGTTTTTGAGCTTTTTCTGTTTTTTTGTAGACTAATGTTGAGACTCATTGCTTGATCTAAATGGGAATTGTGCCTCTCTCTCTTTTTTTCTCCTTTTCTTTTTAATTATTTTCCTATTCCATGTATTACTTTGTATTTGTGTAATGGGAACAAATCTACTCGGTAGTTTGCATCTATCTTGTACAGATCCCGTGTACCTTTGTGGCAGGAACACTGTAGCATCAGGGATAGGGATTTTAAGCAGTGCTTCTCTATACAGCAGCACATTCACTCCCCAAGGCAAAACTTTTTCCTTTACAGTTTTATTCTTCCAAGCAGCTGCACAGATCCAAGTGAAATTCAGAATGTCACCTGGTTCTCTCTCTCCGGCTCTTCTGTTTTTGGTGTTTGTTTGGGGTTTTTTAAAAGACCAATATATATTGGTGTACAAAAGCAGATATTTTTAATAACATAGGGAAAGTTATTCGTGCTTCCTTGTTTCTTCTAATGAGTTGAGTGGATTGTATTTTGCCAGGCTTTTCAGTCTCTGCACTGTAATTTTGGTATATGTGTCTGGTTTTGTTGGATGCTTGTTTACATCTCAGCTACAAATACCAACAGAGAGTCTTGCTACTGCTCATTCTGCTGCTGCAGACAGTCCCCAGATCAGCGTTCCAGGAAAACATGTTAGCATCTAGCCCCGGGGCTGTAAACATGTCATGTTAGCAGTATTATTGGTGCAAAAATAACCCCAGCTCACTCCTTCACACCACACTTTCTTTGTCTCTCTCCTCTTGCCTTTGGAAAGAACAATAGTACCTTTGTGGTCACAAGCCTTGTCAGCAAACAGATGCCTTTGTGGGACCAGCGCCTGCTTTACACTTCAAAAACGTGTGTTTGTAGTTCTAATATTTATCGGGATCAGCAAACAACAGCTCCTTCCCTCTCCCACTGTCCCCTCTTGTGCTGATAGTCCTACAGGGAGCTTCATTTCAGGTGTAATCAAACATCACCTTAAATTCCTCTCCTTTTCCCCTCTCCTGGTGCAAGTTTCCAGTTGTGCTCAGAATTTCAGCTAGAAACATAAGGGACAAATGAGCCTGGTCCAATCCTGCAGTAACTGTAACTGTGTTTCAGCACAGTTTCTTTTCTTGTATAGTCACCTACGCATCCCTCGAATTCTCCGTAACCACAGCACCTTCCAGTTGAAAGGCAATCCCTTTACTGACAGGAGATATGATTTCAATTTCTTTTGTCTCATTCCCTTCCTTCTCTTCATTCACTCTTCAACCCTCCCCACCAAGCTTGGCTTTTAGTATGATATTGCTTACAGCTTCAGTCTTTGCTAGTGTTGCACATCTGAGCAATGTATTCTTCAGCTTTCTCTGGTGCACTGTGTAAAATATGTATTGTCTAGTGCCTCCATGCAGCTTGTATTCCACTGGTCTGTTTCAAGTCTGTGCAGAAATCACCCATTTGTATGTATCACGGACAGATGAATTTCATTAACTTGCAAGCCTGGATTCTATGCTTTCTAGTCACCTTCCCTAAAACCGGGTTAACAACCCCACATTTAGCTGACTATACAGAAACCCAGGAAGACAGCAGCTTAAATTCAAGAGGATTAATTCTGCTCTCAGGAATGTAGATCTGGAAGGCTGCACTGTTTTCACTGGAGGAATTACTTCGAGGAGCAAAATGTTGCCACCAAGGACAAGATTTAACTCAGAGTGAGAAGACACATCCAGAAGCAGTCAGTGCAATTTCGTGAACAAAGATCCACATCTGCTGTGTGTAAAGATAATTGTGCAAAGAACAGCTCCAGCTCCAGCAGCAAATCTGCTTCAACAGCCAGAAAGAGTAAAAACAAAACACCACCATCCACTCTCCAAAGAGATAACTGAAGCTCTCTACACCCTGCTGCCTACTCCTTAGAAAAAAAAAATACAAAAATTGGAGTTGGGGGGAGGGTGGAGAGAATACCATCTGTGGTTAATGCAGCTGCAGTTGTCACCAGACAAAAGTCTAAACAATAGAAAAGATGAAGATCTCTCCCTCGGTAGGAGCAGTCCTCACTGCCTCTCTATGCCAAAGCTATTCAGGCAGCTCAGGCAGTAGCAGCAGCAGAGCAGTTTCTGCACAAAGCACCATCTCTGCTAGGACACTCCCTGGCAAATGGTCCCCCAGCCAGTGGTTAATGTCTGAGGGCTGGCAGGGGACTCGCCAGGAGCCAAGCACTCAGTCATAATTAGCAAGCTGCTATTAAATAAAGATCTTGGAGGAGAAAGTTCCTCCCTCAAGTTATACCTTTGACCTGAGTGAAGTTAAATCTGTGTTGAAACTGGCCACTGGAGACCTACTCCTGCAAATCTTAATCAGACAGCAGATGCCTGCTGCCAGCAAGAACTGGAGTGCTTCTAGCAAAGGTGTAGTGCCACAGCATTACACCACAGGGGAAACCCAGTGCCTGCTAATATTGGTTCGCACATTGCTGTGGATTTTGTGAGATCCCCTCAGCCCTTAAGTAAATGGCAACAGAAAAGCAGATGGTGCTTGTTTCTTGTACCAGGCAGGTGCCTGTGATCTACTCCAGGGAGCAAAGATTACCCAGCTATCGCTCCTTGCTGCCATGCTTTGTTCACTTTACATCAGCGTGATCTGAAGAAGAGGAGAAAGCAGGCAAGCCTCAGAGCATGGTACTCAGCTCCTAGCAGAGGGGAAGATGGAGCATAGATGTCACAAGACCTTACGCTGCAATCCATAATGTGTGACTTGGGTTTTTTAGCTCCTGATTCCATAGGAGGAATGTGCTCAAGCTCTTTGTAGCTGAACCATGCTCTGTTTGTTGCATGGTTGCTTGGACTGCAAGCATTTCCTTTGGTTTGGGAGGGGAATGAGGAGAGGGGACAATACATCCCACAGCTCGAGGACTTGCAAGAGGAGGCATGCACCTCTGGGTATAGGCTTCCCCCACCCAACTCTCCTCAGCCTCCTCTCACCTCTGCCACCTCCCTGTGTCTCAGCTCTATACCCCGTCCCCAGGTGCCTCCCGCTCAAAATCCCACAGGTGAGCTGGTGGACCAGGGCACAGAGAGAGCGCACAGTTTAGCGAGCCTCAGGAACGCTGGGCTGGCAGTCAGGGAACTGAACTTCTGTTCTCATTTCTGCTATTCCTTTGCCTCTGGCAAAATCCTCTTTTTTTTTTTTTTTTTACCCCCTTTTATCCTGCTCGTAGTTACTTTGTCTCATCTGGAAGGTTTGTGGAAAGGAAAGTGTGTGTTTGTGTGTGTGTGTGTGTGTTTGGGGCGGGGTGGTGAAGCTGTGAACTTCGTGTTATTTTAAATAAGATGTGGGAAGAGGAGCTACTCGAGGAATAAACAAGGGCTCCTTTCACTGCTTCACGTCTCTGTTGGGAGTGTTATCTGACAATCATACCACGGTACAAAGTACAGCAAAGCAGCAAAAGTGCTATAAAAACCAGTCGGTGCTGACATGGTGATTTACCTTTTTTTAGAGTCTGTAAATCTGGGACAAAATGCATGTAGTGGAATCTCTGCTTCTGGGAGCCCTCCTGTCTAAGGGCAGCATTTACAGAAACTCACAGCTGCACCATAGTCTCGTTGAACCTTTGGAAAAAAGAAATTGATAGAGCCTTCAAAAGCACCTGTGTAAAGGTCTCAAGTCAGCCTTCGTGTTTGCGGATAGTAGCCTGCATCCCACAATTTCAAAAGGTGAGTTTTTCTCCTGACTGAGCACTGCCCCTGAGTTACTCAGCTTTGTAGTCCAGTTGCCCTCCTAGAGAGTGCAAACCTTTAGTAGAGGAGAGAGCTTGCTGCTTGCTGAGAAATCAACCTAGACTGCAGACTTCATAACCTGGACACCCTGGCATCGTTGTCCCCTAAGGCTGCCTGGGCAAGACATGTCTGTAAAGCAATGGGCTGCCACCCAGCAGCTGCTCAGGAGAGCACAAAATATGTGCTTGAGAACTTATCAGCAGTGATGAAGAGGTTTACTCAAGGCAAGGTTAACTCAAGAAAAGGTTTACTCTGCACTTGGGAGTGTTTTTTGGTTTTCCTTTTCCCGTGGCTCCCCTTGTGCCTATGCTTAGTGTGTTTCTTCACAGTAAAGTCAAATTATACCTCAGCTCTGCACGAAACAAATAACCCACTCACAGGCTGCAACAGCTTTTGCTAAATGGAGGTCTAGTGTAAAGGCATGGACATGATGGTTTGCAAAGCCAAGAAAGGAGCTAAAGCCTCTTCCTCTGCCAGGTGGTTTAGCCTTTGTTTGCTGAACTCGCATTGTGTGTCATTTTCCATTCAAAAATATCCGAGAGTCTTAAGTGCTTCTCTCTCCTCCTGGCCTCTTCTGCAGTAAGGCCCTCTTGTGTCGAAACCTGCAGTTCCAATGGGTTTCCTTTAAAATCAGTCTCTGCCGAATTAACTTCTCAAACCCCACGTACAGATACTATCCCTGTGCTTCAGGGATAACAGAAAAAAAAAACCAAAAAAACCAGCTTGGTGGTCTTCCAGGTGTTCTCCAGAGTCTCCTGTTTTCCTGGCCCAGTGTACAAATCCCCCATGTTCCACACAGGTATTTGCTCTCACCTCATTACAGCACACATTCCTGCATGCCTCTCTCTGCACTTGCCACTATGAGGCAGCAAGACAGCTGTTAATGGCAGAAATATGACCATTTGATTTAACTGCCTTGCCTTGCCTGTATGTGTAGGAAAGTCCACATCCCCCCTTCTGAAAGCCTGCTATGTAAAGAAGGAGAGGACTCCAAATGCTGCCTGTGTTACAACTCGGCAAAGACTGATCTGCAGTGGCTCATGCTGCAACAACAGTTGTTAGGAGCAGGGAAGGGAAAATCCAGTGTTGTAAGGGATGTTTGCATCAGGGAGAAAGTAGATCTTGTGTTGTGTTTGAATACAGCCCCCGGAGAATACTTGCTTTTGCGTTTTACCCAAGTCTGCCCTGGGACTGTTAGCAAATCTCTCTGGGACTTCAGCAAAAGCAAAACTGAGGATCTGACAGAATCCTGATAGCTGTGTGCAGCGCTCAGTCTTCCTACCAAACACAGATTAAAACCAATCTACTGACCACCACGGTATCACTGTAGGAATTGATTGGGTTTGCTGCACATAAGACCAGAGGTCACCATGAACACGGAAAAATATAACCACATGGAAAATTGCAACTTGCAGAAATGTAATGCGAACTGCTGCAGAACAAAGACCACCACCCGGCTTTCCCCTAAGTGTCATGCCACCAGCATCCACGGGGCTACACCTGGTAGAAAAGATAATCATGAAGATCATCCCTGCCTCAGCTGTACCCACATGGGCACCTGTACGTAGCCCCCCCTCCAGCCTCCTACTGGGCACACTGACTCTGTGTGTGTTTAATTTCTTGGATCAGCTGGTCACACGGTAAGTACTTCAATGATTTATGTAAACAGTCAGTAAAGCCAAGCTGCATTTATTTTAGGAGTCTTTTTGGGAGACCATACAGAAACAAACGGTGGAAAAAGGTTCTAAAAAATCAAATATAATACTGTACTGGTTATATGCAAATCATGAAGGAGAGAGATAACTACTTCAGAAAAGAAGAAAAGCTTGCTTTGTTGTTTATTAACTTTCTCAGGCAAATGCAGCTTAATGTAGAAGTCTACCCCTGGAGATATAAATATGTTCTAGATTGGCATTTTTAAAAGTTGTTGTTGTCTGAGAGTTATTAGCCCTTACCGGCAGAAATGAAATGAATACAATTGCTAAGCTTCTCCTGCTAAGTGAACTATTGAACCGTGTAAAATTCAAATGCGTGTGTATTTTTGTGTATAGGAGCTATAGGACAGATAAAGCAGTAAGGTTATTTTTGAATATGTGAGGGTCGGCATTTAAAACTGTTTCTTTTTAAGTCTTTACCTGTTGAGACTGTCACAGGACTGGCACACTGTCTAGCACGAAAGCATAAAGCTCAAGGAATGCATGGTTATCTGTGGTTTGGCAAATAATTTGTTTCACATTTCAGGCACCATTGCAGAACTCTGCTAAATTTCAGTTATAGAGATTCTTCAGTGCTCCATATAATCATTTGCACCAGTGCAAAACCTCCAACTTACAGCATTTTGCAGTGGTAAGAATAAGTTTGCTTAGTGTGTAATTGTATGGCTATGATGTAAGAAAGCCTAGGAATAGTAGGAGCAGCGATTTTAAAATCACATTAGTTTGCTCTACATATAAGTATCAGCATTTCTTTCAGAGGTCTGATCCACTGAGTCTCTGTGGATACTAAGAATTTGAAAAGTGCTGGCACAAAAGTAGTGCAACAGGGTTATTTTCCTTCATTAGCTGCAGCCACCTGTAAGTGGCCATTTCTGTAACCATTCTCTTTGTCAGCCTTACCCTTAACTGGCTAATGACGAGATCCAGAGGTGCCACGATAAAAAAATAAAAAATCCAGTCGAAGACAAAAGGCTAATGTGGATAATTCCTTTAAGGATATTCCCTGCCCCAAGAGGAAGCTTTGGCATCCCTAAGAAAGCTGCAAGATAAGCCTAAAGGAGAGGAGGGCAGCGCTTTAAAGAGAAGAGGCCATTGTCACTTACTTTTCTGGTCACAGGTGCACAACTGTGGCTCTTGAGCCCCGGGCAGCAGGCAAATGGGCAGCAAAACTGGACACGTCTTGTTCGTCCCTCCTGACTGCTCCTACAGTGCCTGTGTGTGGAGCTTGCTCTCGCTGGTCCTGGCTGCCTCATTTATAGAGTAGCAGGTCTTTTGTCTGGCGCGTGTCACCACTAGTCCCAGCAATCCAGGGAGCTTGTTTTGCATCTCCCAGGAGATTCTTCCTATCCTGCCTTTTCTCACCACACGCCCTCTGCCCTTTTTTTGGGAGGGCTGCTATGGGGCAGTAGCTGAGATGGTGCCTAGGAGAGACAGACCTTGCCTAGGTCGGGGGCACTTTGTGGGAAAGGGGTAGAAGCAGCTCATGGCAAGAATCTAATTGTTCCCTTTTTTTTTTTTCATTTATTTTTTGGGGGGAGGGAGGAGTTTTTTTCTTATTTATTCAGCTCTGAACACGCAAAGTGCTTCCAGGGACACAGATGCAGTGCTCATTCAAAAGCCAACTTTAATGTGACTCAGTCCTGAGAAAGAGGCTGGTGCATTTATGGTATTACTGAACAGCAGATTCACTCTCTGCTCTGACAGCACATGTGTTGAGGTTATGAAGGTGGCCATGTGCAGGCAAACCCACTCCTGCACTACAAGTTTTGGTGAAAGCTCGTTTTCACTTAGAGTCACAGCCATCATGGTTTGCAGCCCAGAGGGCAGCTACAGCTGCTGCTCCAAACCCTGCACTGGCCCTCTGCCTGAGTCTGCCTGACAATGTGAGGCTACAGGTGTGAACTTGCACATCTACTAGCTTGCCCTTCACCCCAGGGCCCATGCCGTGCACTAAGGGTGGGTTTAACCCACGCTTTCATAGCACAGAGGAGCCAGCTCACTGTGGCCCAGGATATAGGGTTGGTGAAACAGAGACTTCTTTCTCTGCTGCTGGGGTGGCCTCCATCTTTCTCTGTGCTCGGGAACAACAAGCAAGTAAGTTAACAACTGACTGGAAAAAAAAAAAAAACAAACCCAAAAAATTGCAGACTAAGACCATCTCCATCACTGGAGGCCGTGTCTGTGTCCACAACAGAGGTGGGTCCATCCAACCTCTCCTTCCCTTTGGATAACAACTCTCTTCATAAGGCGTGATGCTGGAATAGGTTGCTCAAAGAGGTGGTAGGTGGCTCATCCCTTGAAACATTGAGGAAACATTGAGGATCAGGATGGACAAGGCTCTCAGGGATTTGATTTAGTTGAAGATGGACCTGCTTATTGCAAGGGCATTGGACTAGATGGTCTTTTCAGGACTCTTTCAACACAAACCATTATATGGTTATATGAAAGTTGTCAGAAAGTTGTCCCAGGCACAAGCCAACTACAAGGGCATGACCTTGTTACAAAATACAAAGCCTCTGAAATCCATGTGGCCTCATCTGCACCTCCATCCGCTTCTCTATTAGGTGCTGGGAGTTTGATTTGGGCGAAGACAAGTGTTAATAGGAAGACCAAGAGTGAAATAGCTACATACACCCCAGCAGCAACAGGATGCTAAAAAGGAACAAGGAATGGTGAAGGAGAAGCCCCAGTTAATCACTCCACTGCAGTCACATGGCAGGAAAACACTTTCATCCAGGATAAGGTAGCTTTAAGCACACTCCATTGCTTTCCTCCAACAAGCCCCAGGAAAGCTCAGCTCTTAGCCAGACCATCTCACCCAAACCAGCAAGCTGTCCTAGACAGGGCTCAATACTGTGGTTTTTAAAGCACTGTGAATGTTTCAGTGAGCAAGATTGTCTCCAGAAACATCACCAACCAGGCAGTGGAATGATGTGGTTGCTCTCCAGGAAGAACAAGCCCATGTTCGCTCAGGCAGAGCTCAACTGAAGGTTCAGCCCTTTCACACAATAAATTAGCAGCAGCACTACAGGCTGAAAGCTGTGTCAACCGCTTCATTTAGCACAAGTGTTGTGTTAACTAAAGTCCCTGTTCCAGAGGGGTCTTTGGCCTCACAGAAGCCTAAATTCCATGTAATTTACATTGGAAAGTTGTGGAGTGCTCCTTCTCTCTGTTACTTTGTCCAGCCTCTCCAACCCTGAGACACTGCAGCCAGCACGTAACAGTAGACAAGGGGGTTTGCCAATCCAGAATGGGAAGGGAGCTGAAAATCTTTATCCCTACTTGGGTGCGTAAGGCTTTTGAAACTTCCCAGACAAAGCACCATACAATATTCAGCCAGGAAAATGCCAGTCCTTGCAGGGACAAGGGCTGGTTGAGCTGCTATTCATTCTCAGGCATCTAATCAAGAGAGCTGGATCCTGCTCCTGTTGCTGTGAGATACATGCTCTCTCCAGATGCAGGCTCATGGTGCGAAACCTGCCTTGCCGAGGACACATGTAGGAGCAAACATGACACTCTAGTTTCCTTCCATGTACTTCAGAAAAGCTACCACGATGTCCCTTTAGTGTTTCAGCCACATGCCGATGTCTAACCATCTGCCTCCTGAGGTACAAAGGAGTTGCTCCTCCTAAGCACCTCTGTGGCAGCTCAGCTCAGTTGAGGCTGTGCAGCCTGCAGCATCCAGGTCCTTCATTCCCCTTGCTCTACTGCTCCCTGCTGTGCCCTGATGCCCTGCAGCCCCAGCTTCTTTCCCTCTCTGAGAGGCCACACAGTATGGCAGTGCTGGGACACACAGTGACCCACTGCCAGGCCCAGGAGGTCCCAGGTGCCAAACCAGAACTGGTGTCAAGCCATTGTGAAGGCTGATGAGATGGGCTGGGGATGCTGGCTTTTACACCAACTTTAAGGGTCTTTTCCAGTCTGTTGGGCTGCTCTGAAAGGATAATACATGAGGGTCTGCTTCACTGTCTTTTTATTAAGTTTCCGACTGAATTATGATTACTTGGCACCAATGAACCGAGTCTCATTCAGCTTCTTCTCCATGCTTGACAGTGATATGACAGAAGGGGGAATGCATTGTCAGTGTATCACTGCAGTACTGGGGTTACTTTTCCCCTTAGTCCTAGGATTACTTTCACAGAATCACAGAATCTTAAGGGTTGGAAGGGACCTCAAAGGATCATCTAGTCCAGCCCCCCTACCAGAGCAGGACCATCTAGAGTAGGTCCCACAGGAACTTTTTTCTAGAGCAGCCAATAGTTGCCAGGATAGTATAGCTCAACCAGGGGCAAGGAGGGGAGAACAAGAGCAGTGAAAGCAATATTGCACCCTGGGCATGCTCTTCCTGGCAACACTTCTGCTGTGATCCATCCTGACAACTTCCTTGGACCCTGGTAATTCTTTACCTGCAGTGGGTCTGGTATTTAGCAGTCACCTATTGTCAGTTTATAAAAAGTCAAGATGCACAAGCATACATTTTGTAACTCGCACTCTGCCTCTAGACTGCAGTTGATATTAGCATGACTGCTGGTGTAATTGCTGCCTTTTCCCTCCTCAGACACTTCTCTCAGAAAGCAGAGTCCCAGTGCCCTACAGCACAGATTGGGGGGGGGGGGGACGCTGTGTGTGCAAGTGTAGCAATGTGCCCTCCTGGCTCAGAAGGCCAGTGGAGTCCTGGGGTGCATCAAGAAGAGTATGACCAGCAGGTCAAGGGAGGTTCTTCTCCCCCTCTATTCTGCCCTGGTGAGGCCTCATCTGGAGTCCTGTGTCCACTTCTGGGCTCCCCAGCTCAAGAGGGACAGAGAACTTCTGGAGAGAGTCAAGAACAGGGCCACCAAGATGATCGGGGGACTGGAACATCTTTCTTACAAGGAAAGGCTGCGGGAACTGGGGCTGTTTAGTCTAGAGAAGAGAAGACAGAGGGGGGATCTTATTAATATTTACAAATATTTTTTGTGATCGACAGGACAGGGTCTAGCTGGAGTCCTGTATCTAGTGAAGTCCCTCAGGGGTCGGTGCTGGCACCAATACTATTCAATATATTTGTTAGTGATCTTGATGAGGGAACAGAGGGCACTGTCAACAAGTTTGCTGATGACACTAAACTGGGGGGAGTGGCTGACACATCAGAACGCTGTGCTGCCATTCAACAAGGTCTGGACAGGCTGGAGAGCTGGTCGAGGAGAAATCTAATGAAATTTAACAAGGGCAAGTGTAGAGTCTTGCATCTGGGAAAGAATAATCCCATATACCAGTACAGATTGGGAAACGAATTCTTAGAGAGTAGTGTAGGGGAAAGGGACGTGGGGGTCGTGGTGAACAGCAGGATGACCATGAGCCAGAATGTGCTCTCATGGCCAAGAAGGCCAATGGCATCCTGGGGTATATTTAGAAAAGCTGTGGTTAGTAGGTCAAGAGAGGTTCTCCTCCCCGTCTACTCTGCCCTCATAAAACCACACCTGGAATACTGTTTCCAGTTCTAGGCCCCTCAGTTCAAGGACAGGGAGCTGCTGGAGAGTGTTCAGTGCAGGGCCACCAAGATGATGAAGGAAGTGGAGCATCTCCCTTATGACCAAAGGCTGAGGGAACGGGGGCTCTTTAGCTTGGAGAAGAGGAGATTGAGGGGTGACCTCATTAATGTTTACAANCGCCCAGGGAGAATGTGGAGTCTACTTCTCGGAAGGTTTTCAAAACCTGCCTGGACGTGTTCCTGTGTGACCTGATCTAGGTGGACCTGCTTCTGTAGGGGAGTTGGATTGGATGATCTTTAAAGGTCCCTTCCAACCTTTACCATCCTGTGATTCTGTAAGTGGGGTAACTGAGGGCACAGAGCTGCTGTGTCTGCGGGTGCAGAGACTGCTGGTTTATTGCAGCAGGGCTGAAACACAGACCTATTCTGACAGGCAAGTAAGCACACCTCCTCCCAGAAAGACATTCCTCAACAAGTTTGACAAAGCAGAAGCAGGAAGAGAAAAGAAAAGGTGGTCTCAGGCCTTCTCGTGAGACAGAGAGTACAGCCAGCCTCAGAGAACACTGCTTTCCCCCATCTCTGCCATCATGCCTAGCACACCCTTCCACCAGAGAAAGTGCTGAACTCACATTTAGTGCGCTCACTTTCTAAAGAGCCACACTTCAGTCACTTTATCAGCTTGCCTCAGCACCGCAGACACCAGTAGCAGTTAGACCTAAATGAAGCAGACTGCCTGCATTGCCAGTCACTTAGGCAACAGCACTTACACTTGTGGCTCTGCAAGAGAGGAAGATGTGAGAGCTAGAGCTAGCCACTTTGAAGAAGTCAAGAACATGTAGGTGGTTGCAAAATGTGAACATCTTCAAAACTGTGTTTCTCGAGTCTCTTTTTGAAATTCGTCATGGCAGCCATTAAATTCTAGCCCCTGAAACATCCTAGGGAAGTAACTCTTGTTATTCCTCTTCCTAAATAGAAGAGAAGCTGTTCCTGGTGTGTGTGACTGTATGGTACGCAAGCAGGAGCAAAAGGCTTTGTCCTGCTGCTATGAAGCTTCCAGTGCCAACAAAAGCCTCTCCAAGTAAGAGTAACGGTCAGATGGGGGAAAAAAAAGAAAATCGTTTCTGTTTCACACTGGGCCAGACCTCAAACCCTGTCTTTCTCCAGCAAAACTCTTACTACAGATGAGCAGGAAATCAAAGAGCATCCTGTCTAAATACAGGCAGAGATTTCAGAGGATGGCCCTGGCTTCAAATTATTTTTCTCTCTTTCTGGGGTGACCTCTTTTCATCCGATGAAAAATAGAAGGTTACAGAGAGAAAAAGAAGAGTAAGAGACTGCAAACACACAGCTATGTTATTGCTGTGAGTTCAGAGGCATCTCTATAGATGGGAACAATAAGGAGCAATTATACACATCTAGTCTCTTGCCCTTTAAAACAAAAATTCAGATCAACAGATATTGAATATAGCAAGCTAGAGGAGGCTGCTTGAGGTTCAGAAGAGCAGCTGCATGCAGACTGCAGAAATATTAAACTTCCATCATTTGAAGCTTTATGTAAAGTTTTGAATCTCTTATTGGTGTTAACAAAACACTCACATCAGGGGGTGCTTTAAATTCTGGACACACTTTTCAGCTTAATTCCAGAAGCGAAAAAAAATCTTCTTTTAATGCTGAAACTTGCTGATAGCCTTGAAGAAAATCTTTAACCACGTAAGAAGGAGACTGAAAAACTAGCTTTTCTCTAAACCTTCCACAAGGAGCAAGAGAGAAGAGGCAAGCAGCTCATTTTCCCTTTGTCACGGAGGGACGTAGACTTTAAAAGTTCTTTGGAAATCACCTAAAATAGAGAGAAATAAGGCAGCGATCTCAGAGAATCAGCAGCTGCTGTTTTCACTGGCACACAATGCTGAGCTGAAGCAGGTTGCATCCAGCAATAAGGCCACCACATCAGTGTCACTCAAAAGCAGGGATTCAAAGAAAAGAGGAGTTGAAAATAAGAAAACCTCCCTGGCCAGATTATAAACCCTGAAGGATCTTTTGCTACAGACATGACTGCACCTTCTATGGCAGTCTTTTAACTATTGATGTAAAATAAGGACCAAGAGGTTTGATTTCCAGTACAACCTCAAGCAAAACACTCAACCGTCAGCCACATGTATTGGATGTGTTGGGAGTTGCCAGACTGTGCAACAGACGGCAGTTCTTCTTCATGGGCAAGTCTTTGAAATCATGTAACTTGCCCTTTGAAGCGAGCTCTTGAGAGGAACAAGGGAATTTTCTGTGAATGTCTGTAACATCTCTTCTTATTGCAGGATGCTGCTCGGGAACAGCTGAGGTTGAAATCCTTGAAGGTCTCGTATTTGGTGCTTGAGACTTCTCCTCTTGCAGGACCAGCAGTGCATATGTGTGCACAGGCAAACTCCAAGAAACACGGCCTCTCAAGAGTTCATTATGATTACGCAGTCCATTTCATACAGCAAAACCAGGCCTGCTTGCTATTCTGACTGTGAGAGACAGTTTCTTCCAAGGTTTTGCCATCCTGTGTTTTCTCAGTTAGGAATGCATGCCCTTATTGCTGTCTTCGTGATGGAGAGATGGTACAATGAATTCCAAATTTAATTTCAAAATCCTTTGTTTCCATTGTTCTTAAACATGCCTCTGTATTTCATATACTCAAGTGGTGTAAATGGATGCATTTTCATCAGTTGCTACAGAACAGCGCTGATCTACTGATGTAGAAATCACTTAATTGCTCTCTCAATTCACCTGCATTCCGTCATATGACTGTGCTATGCATCTCTTCACTTACCAATGGCTCTACAAAAGCCAGCAGCAGCCAGGGGAAGGAAGAAAAAGTTTTGGCAAAACTCTTTAAGGTAATAACTCTGCAATCTGGCTACCTGACCACCTGCATTTACAAAACGGTTTTGCAAGGGCGGCCAGAAGCTCCTAAGTAGTTTGGAACAGTGTGTCCATTCCCCACCTGATCGCAAGTATTGTTCTTGCACAGCTGGCATCCCTGCACAGCGAAACAGCTCCATTGACACCAATAAAGTCTTTCATGTACATATTAGCAAGTTTTCACCCCAGCTTTGTCACCTGAGCACATGAAACCAACACATGTCTTGTGACTAGCTTGACCCTTCAAACCAGCCAGGTCTGAACTCTGTACATGCAATGCTGTTAATAGCCTGTGAGCAGCCCTTCAGACAGCTGTGCCAACTCACTGTGAACAAGATGTAAGTATCAGGATGTGCGCTCAACAGTATGGAGGAGGGTTGGGAAACAGATTGTCTTAATCATCCATGAGTAATAAAAGCCCTGTGGAAAACCCCATCTGAGGTGGAACACCTCGTTTCCAGGGTGTTGCATCTGCCATGAGAGAGTGAGCCGCGTCTTTGTTACAAACAAAAGGAATGGCTTTCAGTTGGAAGTACATTACCGCAAATGTAGGTCAGCTCAGTTTTCTGGATGGCTTTCAGTGGCTGAGCAAAGAATAAATAAGCTCTGAGCTCCTCTGTTTTAGTTGTAACTGACCTCCCTTGCCTTCCTCATCTTTCTTCTCCTGTTTGCTAAAAAAAACCAAGAAACCGAAACCACCACCGCATGACAGCCTCAGAGACAAAGTGCATGCTATAAGCCATGTTTGGAGAACTGGTGAAACTTGAGTAAGATGCTGTTATGATTGCCTGGGCTCCTGACAAGTGTTTCAGGAAGACATAGTCCTATATGAAACCCAGAGTCAGAGGACATGATTACACTGCACGCTCTGCAGCACAAGTGCAGATTTTAGGTGGTACGGTGCCTGCAAATCTAGGCTTCATATACCATAGCCATTTTTTGTCATCTGTCCTTTCACTCGGTTCGGTTGCTGTGTTCAGTGACTAAGCTCAGACTGTCAGCAGCACTTCTCAACCCAAACGTTGTCTGCAGCAGGGAGCTTTAGGCTGTGAATCAGCACACTCAGAGAACATCCTGAGAGCAAAACAAAATGCAGGAAGTCACTTAGCTCTGAGGAGATCAGGAATGCTCTCTCAGTGCACCAAAAGTAGCACTCCCGGGCAAAGTGCTGGCCTCTAGGAATGCTCTGGCATTGCCCTTCTATCCCAGTATTTGAGACACTGTTGGTACAGGGGTAGATCCCACTGCTGGCCTCGGGTTTGCTGGTGTGTCCTGCTGCTTTGCCCAGTGGGAGCGCCTGCCCGCGCAGGAACAAAGCCCAGCTCTGCTGCTCCTCAGTTCCACACCCTCTGCCCACACCTTTCAGCAGCACTGCCTTTTTGCAGTTTAAATGTTTCTTTTTAGAGTGCCTTTTATTTGCAGCTTGGAGAGCAAGGGGACAAGAGATGGGATAGGGATACTGAAGTAGTAATTTACATAATCTGATTAACGGAGGATTATCCTATGGCTGCTGAACAGCCTTAGTGTGCTTGAGCTAAAAACCTTACTATTCATTGCTCTTGGCACCCTGCAGGACGGCTGCACCTGCAGCACCAGTTAATTCTCTCCTGGGGACTTCAAGGACAGAGAAAAGCGGGGCCATATTTTTATTATTATCTGGGGGAGGGTTGAGGACCTGCAGCTTCTTGTGTGTAAACTCTAATTGATCTGTCTGCATTAGTCTTCAGAAAGCTGAAATGAAGGCTGAGCCAGTTGGCATTATGGAGAACAGCCATCGCCTTTGAAAAGGGCAGGCTCACTGTGTGGCTCCTCCCAGTCTCCCTGTGAGTAGGTCATCGGGTCCCATCTGGGTCCACCACAGAAAGGAGCTCAGTAGAAGGAACCTGCTGCACATTCAAGAGCCAGAAGCACAGTTTCCCCTGTGCTCACCAGCACCCTGCTCAGCTGGGAGTACACTGGACCCAATCTTGCTCTAACACCACCAGAGGGCTTCTCAAGCTCCCCTTGGGAGCAAAGTAGTGATACAGGAGCAAGCAGACTTAGAGCTTTCCAAGCTACACATACAATGTGCGTGACCTTTTATTGCTCCCCACCCCAAGTAGCCACATGGTCCACTTATCCCAGGACTTGGCTGAGGTGGCAACTATGTGAAGGGCAGCAGCATCTACCAGAGCAACCCAGCTGAAGGATCAGAGGAGAAGCAATAAGCCTGCACAACAGCCCTCCCACAAGGATGTTGCAGATACAAGATTATTTTAGATTGATAGCCTAACACCACACTAACTAGCTAAGCACTTGTTAGGCACTTGCTAATAATTTAATTAACTAGATAAGCACTTGCAAATAGTTTGATCACCTAATGATTAAGTAAGTAGCCCATTAAATTGAAAAAAGCCTAAAGAGTTGTGAAAAAGTGGTCTTTCTTCATTTTCTTCATAGTGTTAGCCAGGTGGCCCTTCATGGTCTGATTCCTCTGTCATAGGGACCCGACCTTTAGCAGTGACGTGTGGCAAACTATGAAACAAGGGGTTAATAAAATATCCACTGTTACTTAGTTTTTCTATAACCATTGATTTATACTTCATATAATCACAATACACACTTATTTGCCTGGCGCAGCTGTTTGTTAGGAAAACTTGTCTGTTGCCAATGCAGGTGGATGAGGCGAGTGGATTGATACCTTTCTATTAGTGTTTAACCAACCTCCGTGATACTGAGAAGTTTTATAGTAGTTTAGGAACCAATCAAGATAAACGGCAAATTAAAACACGGGCATTGCATGCATGCTTTTGTTGGCAAATGTAGTTCTTTGTTTGAAAGTTATAAAAACCTTGAAAATTGTAACTAACACCAGAGCACAATTGGAGGAGATATCGTCTGTGCTTCCCAGTGCTGTATAATAAAGAAGTGCCTGCTTATCTGCATCCCTGTGTAGATAAGTTCTTTCGTGATTGCGGATCTGTCAACAAGGGCAGTCCAAGACCTCCCATGCACGACAGCAGGTAACTCTCCTGTAGCAACTCAGCAGGCAGGCTGAAAAGAAACCGAAGAGAGGATAAACACCATAGTTCCTTGGACACGCTACAAAACTCATCAGCACTTAACAGCACGTCATGGTTTAGCAAGGAGTTGCTTTTGCTTAGTAACAGGGGGAGCGGGTTGCAGTGAAGACCCGGTAAAAGTTTTTTAGACTCTCCCCCGTCTCCTGGGTGCAGACCCACCCCCCGGCCCGGCTGGGCCAATCTGGTGCGTCTGCGATCACTATTTAGGGACGGGAATTTGAAGTGCGAGGCAGGAGGTGTAAG
>WBNH01008221.1:6522-36207 GCA_013401255.1 Urocolius indicus
CCTCCCTTGACCTGCTGCCCACGCTCTCCTTGATGCCCTCCGGATACCATTGGCTTCTTGCCCGCAAGAGCATGTTGCTGCTCATGTTTAGCTTGTTATCAATCAGGACTACCAGCTCGCTCTCTCTGCAGAGCTGCTCTTCAGCAGTTCAACCCCCTGCCTGTGCTGGTGCAGGGCGTTGTTCCTCCCCAGCCGCAGGACTCTGCCCTTGCCCTTGTTGAACCTCAGCAGGTTCCTCTGTGCCCAACTCTCCAGCCGGTCGAGATCCCGCTGACTGGCAGCACAGCCTCTGGGGAATCAGCCAGTGCTCCCAGTCTGGTGCCAGCAGGGAACTTGCTGAGGGTCACTCCGTGCCCTCATCCTGGTCGTTGATGAAGATATTTAAATGGAACCATTGAAAAAAAGTACTGTCCCAATCTCCTGACACCCACCATTTAGATATTTGTAAATGTTAATAAGATCCCTCCTCAGTCTCCTCTTCTCCAGACTGAACAGCCCCAGGTCTCGCAGCCATTCCTCATATGAAAGATATTCCAGTCCCCTGATGATTTTTCCTCTCTGTTGTCCAAGAACTGCTTCTTTCTAAGTTATTTTAGAGGCAATAGGAGAGGTGCATATGGCAGCCATGGAGATGGAAGCGCTGATTTCTTTTGCAGCTACGCCTTCCTTAGGGCAGTTTGGCTGTTTGCTGGGTGACTGCAAGCTCTGCAGACCTGCCCCTCCAACTCCTGCACTCGAAGGACGCCCACAGATGTGTTATTTTCTGTGTTTACCCCGGTATTTGATACATGGTTCATCTGTTGGATTTGTGTTGGTGTTTGTGAGGGTTTTTTGGTGTGCTTTTAAGGGAGGGTTTCTAAGCTCTGTGGGTGATGATCAAGAGGGCTGGATGTTAGACACTGCCTTTACTACAAGAAAAGAGGAAGAAAAAAAACCCTGTGTGTGCTTATCCGCCTCTGCAAATGAGAAATCAGTAGGCTGGTGGCTCTGACCTTCGCTGCACCATGGAGCTATATCATAGACAAACACTTAAGAGCTACTTACCCTGCTAACAGATCTGGGATTATAAAGATATTGTAGCATGTCTGTTGCTAAGGCTGCGTTGACACAAACCCCAAACCCTGTCCTGTGTGCCAATGAGTGTATTGTTTTCCCCATTTCAAACGCTTCTTCCAAAAATAAAACAGTTTCTCATAGTCATTTTTTGATTAAAATGAGATAAAAAGTCATTTCTTCAGAAGGATATATTTCTTTCCAAGTTAGTTTTCTTGCTGCTGGTGAGGAAGCAAAGCTTGGAGCCTTCATGGCCAAGAATCTGTCGTGGTGGGTTAGGAAATGTCTAATGTGGATTGTGAAATTTACTGTGCAGATGCATTTAATAAAGCACAGCAGCTTATAGTGACTAAAACTACTCCCTTCTCCTAAGGGATTTATACTTGCTGGTCACAGTGAGGCTTACACACATGCTCTAGTGTTTGAAAATGACTCCAGCTCTTCACCTCCTAGAGCTCAGGGCTGTTGAGTTTACTGGATGTCTTTCACATTTGGTTTAATTTCTCAGGCTCTTAAATAAACACTGTGATGGTTTGAAGGGCTTGGATTTGTTCCATTCTTGCAAGAAGCTGGTGGAAAAGCCTAGGCTGGATAGTTGGAATAAGCTGAATGTGGTTAAACCAAATCGTGGCAGCAGTAGAAAGTTTTGAGTTTAAGGGATTAAGATGGTTTAACCAAATCTATGTTAAATATTCCTCCATGTAAAAACTATGTTTCCTTACAGTGGCAACTAAAGGAGGGATTCCTGGAGCATTCATAGACTTGATCAAAGTTGTTGACTCAGAGGAATTTCACCAGTTGTTTTAATTGCTTTAAAAAGTGTCCTGGCACTAGAGGGTTTACATAGGTGGGTTTCTGTGCTCACTGTGTTGTTCTGACCTTCTTAATCACCAACATTTCTGTTGTTCAGTCAAACATACAGGTTGGTGTTAATAAACTGATGTGCTAGAGAGGATTTTGATAGCAAATCCCAGAATGATGAGGGTTGGAAGGGCACTGCAGAGCTGCCCCAGCCCCTGCTAAAGCAGGTTCCCCTGGCTCAGGGGCACTGGAACATGTCCAGCTGGGTTTGGAAACCTCCTGAGAAGGAGCCTCCACACCCTCCCTGGGCAGTCTGGGCCAGGGCTCCCTCACTGAAACACTGGAACAGTTTTTCCTTGTGTTTAAATGGATCTTTTTGTGTTGCAGCTTGTGCCTGTCACTAGACATGACAGGAAAAAAGTGCCACCCATCCTCTTCACAAACACCTTGTAAATACTTCTTTTAATGATTTTCCCCCCTTCAGCCTTCTCCAGGCTGAACAGCCCCAGGGCCCACAGCCTTTCCTCCTCACACGCATGTTCCAGTCCCCTCAGCATCTTGGTGTCCCTGCACTGGCCTCTCTCCAGCAGTTCCCTGTCCCTCTGGAGCTGGGGAGCCCAGTACTGAACACAGGACTCCAGATGAGGCCTCAGCAATATGCTCTTTTCTTTTACTCCCTTGTTTACCATCTGAATGCCAGATTCTTTCCTCTTGGTTTGTAACCTATTTTAGCAGCAGTGTGCCTGTGTTTGGAGTGTATTGAGTAGCTGAGCACAGCACACTGCCCCAGCATTTTGCATTTGTGGTTTGTATGTGTAGCCCTCCCTAAACTCCAGTCATCTGGATTGTTCTTTATTTTTTACTTTTGTTCTACTTAAGTGCTCAAGGAAGCTGACTGTGTATATCTGCCTTGATTAAATACTTGAAGTATTCAATATTTAGCTCCTTTTTTTTTCTTTCCCTCCCCTACTTGGTGTGAAATTGCTTTCATTAAAAATGAGTCATTTGGGGAAAATACCACTTGTGCTTTGCTGTGAGGGGTTACAAATCATTCTTTTTCTTGCTATGATTAAGAGCTTAGCACAATAGTCCATGGGACAGAGGAACAGCTGGCTTGAACTGGCAAATGTAAGGGGAGGGATGAAGGACTGATACACTGTTTAAGGAAGGTGATTACCATTCTGTACCAATATGCATGTGGAAATTAGAAGTGGCTGTAAAAAAAGAAAGTAGGAGAGCTTTTTGTTCCCATCTTTCTTTCTTTTGAGTATTGGAAATCTCAAGATAAATGTTACTTATTCATGTTATGGAGATTACAGCAGCTTTCCAGTCCCTAAAGAGGCTGACAGGAAAGATGGAGAGGGACTTTTTACAGGGATGTGGAGTGATATGACAAGGGATGATGGCTCCAGGCTGAGAAGGGAGAGTGACATGAGATGTCAGGAAGAAGTTGTTCCCTGTGAGGGTGCTGAGGCCCTGGCACAGGCTGCCCAGAGAGGCTGTGGCTGCCCCATCCCTGGAAGTGTCCACGGGCAGGTTGGATGGGGCTTGGAGTGACCTGGGCTGGTGGAAGGTGTCCCTGCCCATGGCAGGGGATTGGAACCAGATGAGCTTTAAGGTTTCTTCCAAGCCAAACCATGTATGATTCTAGGTGCTTATCTCGAATTGCTTCTTCAGGTGCTGAAAGATATTCAGTGAGTAGGGAACAAAACTGGACTCTGGTCAAGAACAAGTGGGGAGATGTGCTCACCTCTGTGAGTGAGCGGTTGTAGCACCAGCTGGAAAGACCGTTCATAATCCAATGTGCTGGAGGGGCTGTTATGAAAAAGAGCTCATGTGGCTGCAGGGAATGTATCTGGGAACAGAATTCACTGCAGTGAGGTGCCAAAATGGAATATGTTAATCAGACTTCTGGAGTTTTGTATTGTTCAAAGAGTTTGGATGTGTTCTTTGTTGTTGGTGCTCTGTGGACTTCTCCATCTCCCCTCAATTTCTGCTCTCTCCTCTCCTTAAAGCCAAGCAATATTTATATTCCTTTCATTCTTTAAAATAAGGAGAAGGATATTTTTTGGGCAGACAGTATATCCTGGTGTGATATTGAACCTAGTGTTTATTCCTAGGGACCCACACTTGTTCTTTTCAGTTCAAATTCAGTGTCCAATGCTTACAATGTTGTGTTATTCATACAAGTGACATCCTTGAGAATCAGTTCCCTTATTACTATGTTCATTTTCTTATCAGAAAATCCATTTCATTAATAAATAGAATCTTTTTTGGCCAAGTTTCTTTGTGGATGCTTCGTTGTCAAATGCTACATTGATATGTCACTGGTGTCAAGAAGAAGAATGAAAATGAGTACCACATGGCTTTTGGTTGGATGTAGGAGCTCTTGTGAATATTCAGTAAAAACTATTGCAGCAACAGATCGATGTCAACAAACCCAGTCAGCCCCAAACAGAAGTTCCAGCTTGGATTCCTCTTTGAATATCAATTCCCTGCTCTTTGCATGACCTTCTGTGCTTCAGCTACAAACCTGCTTTAAAACATTAAAGGTCGTCATTGTGTAGATTCACAACCCCCTGTCTGGATCTTTGGATGGGGCTTTACTATTTTAGTGGTTTACACGCTAGGATCTGTGTCAAAACCTTATTTTTCAGGTCAGGACCAAACTGAAGTTTAACCTTCACACCAATCTGGTTTCTGACCTTCTTTTTTTAGGAAGCAATTTTCCCAGCAGGTAAATGCTGCTCCGTAGTAGCTGAGAAATTGCCGAATGTCTGGCAGGAAATAAAAAGCATTATTTTTATCCTTGTTAGGAAAGTGGGTCAGGCTGTGATATTTATTTATAGCATGTCTCAGTATTTTCATTTTCTTTTTTATTTGCTGCAAAACTGACTGGTCTTTGGTTTCAGCTTTTCTGTAAATGCTGCTACCAGGTACAGTGCTCTGTATTCCATCTAGGGATTGGCAGTGGTGGTGGCTTTACAGCTAAACCAAGCTTTAAACATGCTTCTTGAGGTTTGAGTAGAGTATTTTTGGAGTGCAGTGGTTAGGAAGGTTTGAGCATTGGTTTCATGAGTAGCTTCGGAAAGGGGAGGCAATTGCTGCTGCTTTTACCATTGTGTTAGAGACTTGGGGTTTTGTCTGTGTCTTAGTAAAGTGCAGCAGGATGATGGTGGTCTGCATGGCCTTAATTGCCATTCATTTCCAATTCCTGATGGCTAGAATGTTAAATTGGCAGCTGGACTCCAGCCAGCTCAGCACTGGGTAGGCTGCAGCTCCAGGGCTGTGTTCAGTGCTGGGCCCCTCACTCACTGCCACAGGGACACTGAGGGGCTGCAGCATGGCCAGAGCCGGGCACAGAGCTGGGGAAGGGGCTGGAGCACAAGGGTGCTGGGGAGGGGCTGAGGGAATGGGGTTGTTGAGCCTGGAGAAGAGGAGCCTGAGGGGAGACAGGAGCACTCTCTGACATCCCTGACAGGAGGCTGCAGTGAGCTGGGGGTCGCTCTCTGCTCCCAAGTAACAAGTGACAGGACCAAGAGGAGATGGGCTGAAGTTGCCCCAGGGGAGGTTGAGATTGGAGCTGAGGTAGAGCTGTTTCCCTGAGAGGGTTGTCAGCGCCTGTGCCAGGCTGCCCAGGGAACTGGGGCAGTGCCCAGCCCTGGAGGGATTTAAATGCTATGGTAGATGAGGTACTGAGGCTCATGGATTAGTGGTGCGCTTGGTAGTGCTGGAGAAACAGTTGGACTCACAATCTTAAAGGTCTTTCCCAACCTCAACCATTCTGTGATTCCATTTGCTATACAAAACACGTCCCACCAGGAAAAGCTTTTTGCCTGGGTTT
The DNA here is from genome assembly GCA_013401255.1 of Urocolius indicus. Taxonomy (NCBI): domain Eukaryota; kingdom Metazoa; phylum Chordata; class Aves; order Coliiformes; family Coliidae; genus Urocolius; species Urocolius indicus. Next base: position 12,221 of record WBNH01008221.1, read on the forward strand.
CAATGTAGGACTGGGAACTTGAAAGCTTCTCAAAGTGCTCCTCAACTGGAGGGGATTATTGATGTGCCTGTCAATTCTGAGCACGTGCTTCACACATTTGAATCACGATGCCTTCTTTGGAAGATACACAGGTGTGGTGTACTGCAATGTAAATGCTTCTACATGTGCTTAAGATACACTTTTGATTAACTGAATGTTGCTACTTTTGGGTAAGTGCTGAAAAATCAATCACCCAACAAACCTCGTGTGCTGTTTGCCACTCAAGTGTGGATCAAAATTAACTTTTGAAACGAAGGAGAGGGCAGAATAGCAAATGAAAAGAAAACAAGGATTCAAATGAGTACAATCAGGAGTGCAAACTACATCTTGAAATGCTCTAAAATAGCTCATTTGTAAAAAGTACTGGGGTTTATTTGTGGATTTTTTTTCTGAGGAGCCCCATGAGATTCAACAAGGATAAGTGCAGAGTCCTGCAAATGGAAAGGAACAACTCCACACACCAGCACAGGCAGGCGATTGAACTGCTGGAGAGCAGCTCTGCAGAGAGACCGGGGAGTCCTGGGTGATCATAAACTGACCATGAGCAGCAACGTGGCCTTGTGGGCAAGAAGCCAATGGCAGCCTGGGGACAGCAAGAAGAGTGTGGGCAGCAAGGCCAGGGAGGTTCTTCTCCCCCACTGCTCTGCCCTGCCTCGGCCGCATCTGTAGTCCTGTGTCCAGTTCTGGGCTCCCCAGCTCCAGAGGGACAGGGAACTGCTGGAGAGAGGCCAGGGCAAGGTCACTAAGATGCTGAGGGGACTGGAGCATCTTTCATATGAGGAAAGGCTGCGGGACCTGGGGCTGTTTAGTCTGGAGGAGACTGAGGGGAGATCTTATTAACATTTATAAATATCTAAATGGTGGGTGTCAGGAGGTTGGGGCATCTCTTTTTTCTGTAGTAGAAACAAGGAATGATGGGATGAAGCTGGAACACAAAAAGTTCCATTGAAACATAAGAAGAAACTCTTTCAAAGTTTCAGTGAGGGAGCCCTGGCCCAGGCTGCNGGGCCACAACAACTCCCAGCCATGCTACAGGCTTGGGGAGGAGTGGGTGGAAAGCTGCCAGACACAGAGGGACCTGGTGCTGTTGGTTGGCAGCAGCTGAACATGAGCCAGCAGCGTGCCCATGGGGGCAAGAAAGCCAAGGGCATCTGAGCCTGGCTCAAAAATAATGTGACCAGCAGGACCAAGGAGGTGATTGTCTCCTTGTACTTGGCACTAAGGAGGCTGCCACTTGAATACTGTGTCCAGTTCTGGACCCCTCACTACAAGAAGGACATTGAGGTGCTGGAGCCCGTCCAGAGATGGGCAATGAAACTGGTGAAGGGTCTAGAGAACAGATCTGGTGAGGAGAGGCTGAGGGAGCTGGGGATGTTTAGCCTAGAGAAGATGTGATCACTCTGTACAGCTACCCGAAGGGGAGTTGCAGTGAGGTGGGGATGTCGATCTCTTCTTTCCTGTAATGAATGGTAGCAAATGAGGAAATGGATGTAAGTTGGGCCAGAGGAGATTTAGATTAGCATTGGAATGGGCTGCCCAGGGAGGTGATGGAGTCACCATCTCCAGAGATGTTCAAAAGACACATAGATGAAGTTCTGAGGGATTTTGTTGAGTGACAGGCTTGGCAGTGTGTAGTGAGGAGTTGGACTTGATGATCCTAAAGGTTCTTTCCAACCTTAACAATTGTATGATCTTCAGCCTTTGATGATTCTCTTTGATGATGACAGCAATGTACTTTCTCCTCACCTTTCTCTTGCATGGTGATGCTGAGACAATTTGTGTGGGGCAATACTGTTTGCAAGGCCTCTAGGCCAGAGGTTGCAAAGATTCATGATGTGCAATGGGAAGAGAGGGGCTGGTACATTCCTTTTCCTGATGCAGATGATGATGTGAGAGCTTTGTTTGTTTCTGCTCTGCAGACAGCTTGTTGCTATAAGCTCCAAGAGCATTTCAGGACCACTACTGAAGGGTGAGTTGCATTTTTTTAGGCATTACAAACACTTGCAGATAAATTAATCTTTACTTCAAAGAAATAGGCCAAGATCCAATAAATGAATTTATGAACAGGTGGAGAAAGCATAGTGCAACTGGTAGATCAGCTGAAAGTGCAACTGTTGTAGCTTACACCATCTGCATGGCTACTGTCTCAGGTATGGCCATTGGATAAATGGGTATTTCAAGGGGACTTGGTGAAGTCGCCTATTGTTATGGCAACATTTCTGCTTGTGAGCCTGACACTGGTGGAAAGTGTTTTGAAGAGAAAAAAAAAGGACTGATAATCAAGATGGAAATTGTTGCGGTATGGAGGTACAGCTGGATTATAGTAGAAGTAGAACAAAGCCACAGAAATCTGCACTTGGAAAGTGCTGCTTGTGTGAGGATGACTCTCCTTTGGTGTAACAATGATAATATCTTTTGTTCTTTGCTTTCCCACATAAAATGGAATGGGGAGAAGAATTTGCAGTAGACAAGGTGCACAGTAACGTTTGCATTTACACAGCAGTTTGCACGTTCAGTTGGACAGCTAAAGCTGAGGTTATGCAGTAAACAATGCATTGTGGTCTCAGAGATGGGGCTGGAAATTAAGAACTAGACAGGGATCTAAATTTGAGATGTTTCCAGTTAGAATTTAATGGCCAGAGAAACTTGGAGGCAAGAACATCAGGTGGAGCTCCAGTGTGTTTCTGGAGCGTGGAAACACTGATGTTATTACAGGACAGCATCTGGAACTGGTGGCTCTGGACCTGATGAGGTGCTGGTGTGCTTTAGGATGTGGCACAGCTTGGGTTGTTTTTTTCAGTGGTTCTGCTATGAGGAAATGGGATTGGAGGAGGGAAATCAACTTTTCCTTCATTGTTTCTGTTGTCTGAGTGGTGAGGTTTGAGTGATTTGGTGTCTAATGGTTTCCCCCTGGATGTAATTAATTTACTTGTTTTACCTTTTGGGTTTGTAGGGTAAGAGAGAAAACAAGCTTCTTCACTAAAAAGGAACAGAGGTGTCTTTTTAGATGAAATGTCTTAGAAATCCCTCACCTCCCCAGCAGGAGAGCTGGCTGGGCAAGCAAAACTTTAAAAGGAGTAACTAGAAAAACAGGAGGAGCTCCAGGTGTAGCTCAGCTTATTGAAGCCAAGGAGAGGATGTGTTTCTAAATCAACATGCAGAGGCACCAACCAGCCCCAAGAGACTACTTTGGTGTCATTGTTTTTTGTTGACAGCAGAAAGAGCTGGGACAGTGGGAGCATGGAGATACTGATGGCCAACTGGAGAGGATCTAAGTTGGGAAATGTTTGCTTTCTGACTTGTTGACTTAATGATTTTTTTTAAGACTGTAGCAGCATATTTTTTTCCTTCTGAGTTCTCTCAGGCTGTCCAGTCATTCTGTCTGCTTTGGAGAAGCAGCTTGTCAGATCAAGGCATATCTCTGAGGAGCTAAGAAGGATTTAACAGGTTGAGGAGCATCAGTGCTGCAGGTTGTGACTCAGACAGGAGAGGCTGTTTGACTTGCTGCAGTTGCTCCGAGCATTCTTTCTGAGACCTCAAAGGGCTTTCCAGGCTCTGCCTTTATCTCTGATCAGGAAGTCACTTTCCATATTTTTCTATATCTTCCACAGAAGGGCAAATCTAATCTCTTCCTTTGAAGAAACAGTATTTCTCATATCAAATTAACTCTGTCAGTCATTCAGTTCCTCTTGGTTGTGTTTTTTTTTTTTTTTTTGAGCAAGACAGCTCATTAACATCAATTCAACTATACTACAGAAAGTGGGATGAAAACAAGATAACTGATCATCTCTGGCCTCTGTGAGATTGGCATAGCAGTGCAGAGTGACCCTGAAATACCTGATCCTCTGTTGAGAGGAAAGCCCTGATGAAGACAATGCAGAGGATGGGTTTCCAAGTGCAGGAGTGTTGCTGTGAGAGTGGTTAAAGATACCCTTTGCTTGCAGAGCTGTCAGATTTTCTAGGGTTTTCATGGCTGTGTGCCTTTTTTGCTGCAGGGTCTGGCAGTAAATGGCATTACTAAGGGAATTTTGAGCTCTCTGTTTCCAAACCGAGTGTTCAGATTGGCTGGGGTTGAAGCAAACTAGTGGAAGCTACTTCACCTCCACTTTGTGCAGCTCTGAGCTTGATGGGAGTCGCTTGAGTGCTCTTTGCTGGAACTGCTGAGGAGTGTCCCCTTTGAGGCTGGGACTTTTCTTCAGATCCTGTGCCAACCTGACACCATCTGAGGAGGAGGACATGAGCTGGGCTGCTTCTGGAAGAAGGAGAGTTGCACCATCCTGAAGCTCTTAGCAAAGAGTTTTGATAATCACAGGGTAGAGCCATCTTCAAGCCGATGTAGAGACACCATGGAGGAGGAACTAAAAAAGAGTGAGGGTGAAGAAGCAGTGACTTTGCACACTGAGTGGTAGAGCTAAAGTGGTCACATGTGGAACTTTGACAGTCATGGGGGCATCAGTGACCTTTGCATGAGTTCATTCATCTGGAGGACTCTCTTTGGCTCAGTTGCACTGGAAGTTTTGTGAGGCAATCACTATGAATACACCCAGAGTAGTTCAAAGTCTTTGGTTAGATTGCTGCATAACTTAAATCCTAATGAAACTTAGGTCTTTGTGACCTGATCTAAATGGGACCTGCTTTGGCAGGGGGGCTGGACTGGATGATCTCTAAAGGTCTCTTCCAACTCCTACCATTCTATGATTCTGTGGAACTTGATTGTCAAGTTACCTTGATCAGTGTGAGGCCTGTCATGTCGTTAATTCTATCTTTCCATGTGGTACCTAGTTGGAAGAAGAGGAGATTTAGCCATCCTACATTAGAAATTCATTGAGTAGATGCATAGGTTTTGTTTACCTGCACCTCTCATCCCTTATATTGGCTGATGACTATTCCATGCCTATAAATTAACCCTGGAAGGATAGATCCTTTAACCTCAGTGTGTTTATTGAGAAAGTGAACAAAGCTAAATTGTTAATCAATTCAGGCTAGAATGCCATTGTTCTGCTAATAGGCTGTAACAGCTCTTTCTTTATTGGCTTCAACTTCAGATTTATCCAAAACAATGGCTTTTAATTGTGGCGTGCTTGAGGCTGTAACAGCAACACATGGGAAGGAAAAGGGAGAGGAGGAAAACTCATTGTTTGCATCAGTCTCTAGGTTTAGCAACTTCAAAATTAGGATGAGTGACTGGGTTTGGGGTTTTGTTTGTTGTCTTTATTCTTTGGGGAGTTTTTTTGTTCTTTTTTTAGTGGAAAGGCTGTGCTAAAACTCTCCAGAGAATAAGCTGGTGAATGTTCTGTGGCATTGCAAGTGTCACTGCAGTCTGAAAGCAGCACAAACCCATTCTGAGATGCTTTGATGACCTCTTAGAGGCTAAGATTTAATTTATTTTGTAAACCAAACCAACTTGCAAACTTTCTCTAGTGAGTAATGAAGAAAAGGCAGTCTGCATTTTCTCTTTTGTAGTGCTTCTGATAAAAGGAAACATACCCATACCTTCCAATCCAAACCATCCTATGAGAGAGACCTGGCAGTGCTGGGTGATCATAAACTAAACATGAGCCAGCAATGTGTCGGCATGGGCAAGAAGCCAATGGCAGCCTGGGGGCATCAAGAAGAGTGTGAACAGTAGGGCTAGAGAGGTTGTGCTCTCCCTCTGCTCTGCCAGATCTGCTGAGGCCTCATCTGGAGTCCTGTGTCCAGTTCTGGGCTCCCCAGCTCCAGAGGGACAGGGAACTGCTGGAGAGAGGCCAGTGCAGGGTCAGCAGGATGCTCAGGGGACTGGAGCATCTTTCTTGTGAGGTAAGGCTGTGGGACCTGGGGCTGTTTAGTCTGGAGGAGACTGAGGTGGGATCTTACTAATAGTTACAAATATCTAAGTGGTGGGTGTCAGGAGGCTGGGGAAGCACTTTTTTTCTGTTGTATCTAGCAACAGGACAAGGGGTGATGGGATGAAGCTGCAACACAAAAATTTCCATTGAAACATAAGGAAAAACTCTTTCAGTGCTGAGGTGAGGGAACCCTGGCCCAGGCTGCCCAGGGAGGGTGTGAGGGCTCCGTTCGTGGGAGGTTTCCAAACCCTCCTGCACATGTTCCTGTGTGACTTGACCTAGGTGGGATCTGCTTCTGCAGGGTGATTGGACTAGATGATCTCTAAATATCCCTTCCAACCATTCTATGATTCCAACACCCCATTGACATCATGTAGTGTAGCTTTAATGTTGCAGTGCTTTGAGTGCTGTGAAATGATTTAGTCATCAGCTAAGTGATAAAAATGATTTACTTACAAAAACGATGCAGTTACAATGACAAGTGATACATAATCATTATACTGGTGAAGATAAACTGATAAAAGTGATTTCCTTGTGATGATATATAATATATAATCGTTATATACAATAAATGATGTAGTTGGTAATGGTATCTAATAAAATACACTGACAAATGGTTTTAAAATGATTTAGTTTGACGTTCCTCTCAACTTTGTGACTTTCTGTGCATGAGCAAGGTGAATGCTTTAGCTTATTAGACAGTAATTAGATAACAGCTTTTGAGTCATTGCCTAGTTGTGCTGTTCATGTGTCTGTAGGAACTTTGTCAGTGTACACTGACTTGTATTTGAGACACATACACTGCTGGTATTACTACTGATGTTTATTATTATAACCACATGGATTTGTCTGGTATGCTCCAGTACTCAGATTTGGCTTTTTACCCAGGAGATGCTGTTGCTTGCTCTCTGATTCTCTTGTCTTATCCTTGTGCTTTTCAGCCTCTGCCAGAACTGGAGGGGAGTAGCTAAATATGCAGAATTCTCTGACATGAAAGATTTCTCTTTGAAGCAAGCTCTCTTTTGTGACATCTTCAACCTTTTCATTGCCTCCCTTTTGTCTTTGCCTTACAAAAAGCTGAAACAGGCAGCACTCAAGGTTGGAGCCCTTTTGAATACATATGCTGTGGATTCAATTCTCTAACTCCCTTTTATCCCCTTGATTCTTCTGTATTGCAGTCCACTTGAAAATCACTGAACAACTTACACCTGCTGCACATGACACTGTTGCCACCTGGTAATGTTTGAAGCAAGCCTTAAGTAGTGTGTATATGCACAAGAGTATACAATATATGTTTTTCACATCTCAGTTTTGTAAACAGGTTCTTGCAATTGTTTTTCCACCCCTGGAGGTTTTAAAGTCAATATTGTAGCTTTGTAAGTGCTAAATATGTTTTGTCACCTGTGCCTCCTGGATGTTTTTGCACCGGTGTGGATGTGTTTTTATGTCATAGCTAATAACTGAATGACCTTGCTTTTTGATTTTCTTTGGATGTAACAGCTGGTCCTTGCAGAGTAGTAGATACAACACACAAGTAGTACAGAGGTGTTTCTTGTGGAGTAACATCATGCAATGGTTTGGGTTGGAAGAAACCTTAAAACTCATCTGTTTCCAACCCCCTGCCATGGGCAGGGACACCTTCTACCAGCCCACGTTGCTCCAAGCCCCATCCAACCTGCCCTTGGACACTTCCAGGGATGGGACAGCCACAGCTTCTCTGGACAACCTGTACCAGGGCCTCACCACCCTCACAGGGAAGAACTTCCGAACTTCAAAATCTCTCCTCTTTCAGTTTGGAGCTATCACCCCTTGTCCTATCACTACATGCCCTTGTAAAAAGTCCTTCTTGGCTTTCCTTGCCTACTCCAAGTTGACCAAGAGAGATGGGAATTGATATCTTTCCATACTGTATGGAGTCTGATTTTTGCATATGAATGATGAAATTATAAATATGTACAAAAGATTTAGAGGGCAAAAGACCTGAGAGCCTGGTGGTGTTGGTAGCCGGTAACCCAGGGGCAGGAGGTTTGTGGCACACACCATGAGGGCAGTTCCAAGCATAGCCCTGTGTGTGGTATGGAAATGCCCTGTGATCAAGTACTTCGTTCCTGGAGTGTTTTTCCTCCTTGAGTTACTCATGTATTCCCTTCCTGAGCCTTTGCTTCCAGATGAAGCCAAAACTTTGTGTAGGATATCTGCTGATTATCAGTGCCCAGTACCAGTGTCACGAGTAGCACCAACAGAATGGAGCTGACAGGAACCAAGGGGGTTTGTTTGCATTTTTAACTAGAGCTGAGAGATTGGTTTATAGCTCTGTGCTGAATGTCAAGATAAAATTCCAGCTTTAGTTTGCTTTTAGTGTTTGATATTTATTTCTGTCTACCTTGGAGCATATCTCTGGAAGAGTGTTTATAAAGTAACTCACATCTGCTAATGCCCTGCCCATGCCAGGCAGTACGTGGGATATGAACCTAGTTCCTATATCTTTTGCTTTCAGAGACATCAGCTCTGCTTTTTAAATGCCCTGTATTTGTTCTAAAGCTCGGTAAGGAATCTGATTAACTTCCAGGTAAGTATTTAACTAATAGCACATCAAAGAAATGTGGCTTGGGTTAAGTTTTAAAGACCCAAGTCCTGCAATACTGAAATATGATTGCTATGTTGATGTTGAAATGCTCGTTTTCCCCTGAGATGTGACATGGCTGGGGCTTCAGCACTAATGGGATTAATGATTTTATTTTCCATCACTCTCGATAACATTTCTGTGGTGAATGATTCAGTAATTGTTTCCACATAAAATTGTTCAAAGACTTGTCAGAGCCAAGGCTCTTTGAGAGTTTTGGCAGATTGCATAAGGTTGTTTTTAGCTTGTGAGACTTGCTCAGGTTTCCAGGATCTGTTTACTCTTGCTTGCATGTGAAGTGCTGTCAGTGTTGAAGCGTTGATACAGTCTGATTCCTGCCTTTTCCACAGATAGGATTTTGGAAAAGGATTACATGTTAGGCAAGAAATGTAGATATTATTGCCTACAACTTGGCATTTGCCTCTATTTGTGCAAACTTCTGGTCAGCAAATAAGTCCTTTGAGTGCTCAAATATACTGAAGACTTCAAATATATGTATCTCTGTCTGTGTATGTTTATTTATCTATGTCTGTATCTCTATCTCCATCTATTCATGTCTCCACAGAAGGCAAAGATGCTCCCCGTGCCCCTGAAAATTGGGGTTGTGTCTTCACTTTTCATGTAGATGTGCAGTACTGAAATAACTGGCTTTTAAAGTTCTTAAGCTTTAATTCTGAAATTGAAAAGTATTATAATAAATCACTATGGAGGAAGAAGAAGGTGGCTTCCAAACTCTGTGGGTTTTGTCTATGAAATTTGGATCAGAGATGAACCTTTCAAGTGTTCTGTGGAAAAGCTTCTGGAAAAGCATTTTGACTCTGTCAAAATATTGAAAAAGGATCAGATGATAACATTAACAGATCACTGGGAAAAGACACAGCAAAAGGTTCCAAGATACTGATTGGGGAACTTGTGATCTTGCTTCCTTCTCTTCTGTGCCAAGTTTGATTTTTTTTGCAGAGTGTTTTTGTTGTACTTCAACTCTGTTGTAAGTAGGATGATAGAAGTTTGCCATAAGGCTGTGGTTTGCTCCAGCCATGTGCCCACAGTGGAGTTTAAAACCTCCTTAGGTAGGAATCCTGTTTCAGGTGCCAATATGTGCTCTGCCAGCACATGGTATCTCCAGATACTGCTTCCATTAATGTCATCTTTCCCTGGCAATTTCTTTTCAACTGTTTCTGCTGTACTTCAGCTATTTGTTAGAACCAATCTGGAATCTTTTGACTAATGCATGTGAGATGGTGTGTGCATCCAAATGGTCTGGCTCATGGTTTTGTCTTCTGCCCGTGTGTGCATCTACCAGTCCCACTTGTCACAGAGTAGGAGTAATGGAAATGGAAAAGCACATTTTGCACAGCTTTGCTTATTCCTTCCAGTACCTGTATTCACTCACATTACAATGAGCGTGAATATCAATTCCCTTCGTGCCACAATAAAGCATTAAGCATAGTTCTGAAATACAGAATGGTTTGCATTGGAAGGGACCTTAAAGCTCATCTAGTTCCAACCCCCTGCCATGGGCAAGGACACCTTCCACCAGCCCAGGTTGCTCCCACCCCCATCCGACCTGCCCTGGGACACTTCCAGGGATGGGGCAGCCACAGCCTCTCTGGGCAGCCTGTGCCAGGGCCTCAGCACCCTCACAGGGAAGAACTTCTTCCTGACATCTCATCTCTCCCTTCTTAGTCTGGAGCCATCACCTCTTGTCTTGTCACTCCAGACTCTTGTATTGTACAAAATCCCCCCCAGCTTTCTTGTCGGCCCCTTTAGGCACTGGAGGCTGCTCTAAGGTCTCCCAGAGCCTTCTGTCTTCCAGGCTGAACGCCCCCAACTCCCTCAGCCTGTCTCCACAGGAGAGAGGCTCCAGCCCTCAGATAATCTTCATGGTCTCTTATGGACTTGCTCCAACATCTCCATGTCCTTATGTCCTTAAAATGTCATGAGCACACCACAGCACTTTTCTGAGCTTTGAACTGGGTTTGTTGCTGCTGATGTGGCCATCCCTGCAAAGAATGTCTAGACCAATACAGTTGTCTGGAATTTGCACAGTATGATGTTCAGCAAAATGAAAATTAGTCCTTTGCTGGCTTTGTTTCCTTCTCTCTCTCAGTGGCATCTTGAATTTTTAGCAGTTTTAAGTGCTGACATTCATTGAGTGTCCTGGGATGAATGATTCCAACTCTACTTTCTGCTTTTACATCCTTCTCGAGTCTTTTGCTACTGTCAGGTTGTCTTTACCTAGTTATAGGTACAGAGGGGAAGAGTTGTTTGCAGGGTACCATCCAAGCACTGGGGACCACTCAACCCCTGGATGTTGATCGCTTACTCTGGTATGATGGGAACATGCTACTGAAGGTGGGGAATGCCTGGAGCTGCCATGCTCTGATGTTGCTCTGAGTTCTACAGCCCATGATGTGTGAGGAATTGTAAGGCCTTGTTTTGCACGAGAGGGTTGTGGGATAAGGACTTTGTGAGGAGTCAGATGCAGGATGGGCAAGAGCTTGTGGCACAGACCTCACTGGAGCTTCTTATAAGAATTATGTCGTTTATCTAAAGTAGTTTAGGCGTTATTTTAGCTTGGCTATTAATGAAGTTCCTTTTGCTGTCATAGAATCATAGAATCATTTAGTCTATGTATTAGTCTTTATGGAGGAAGATGGGTTTTTTACTTAGGGGGCTGATCTGAAGCAATACCATGGATCTGATAGAGAAACCTTCCCTCACAACTGTCGTTCTTTAAGGACAGCCATAGCAAAGCATGTACAGAGTTTAGCAGGAGAATCTCAGTTACCCAGTTGTGGTGCTGGTTTGTTTATAGTGGCTCTTCAGTAAAGGAAAAATCTCCTCAATTTAGGAAATGCCTTGTAAATGTTTAATATCATGGGAGACTAATGCTTGTCTTTGGTTTGTGTTCACAGACTCACTGGACCTTCAGGGTATGTCACAGATGGNTGTCCTGGGATGAATGATTCCAACTCTACTTTCTGCTTTTACATCCTTCTCGAGTCTTTTGCTACTGTCAGGTTGTCTTTACCTAGTTATAGGTACAGAGGGGAAGAGTTGTTTGCAGGGTACCATCCAAGCACTGGGGACCACTCAACCCCTGGATGTTGATCGCTTACTCTGGTATGATGGGAACATGCTACTGAAGGTGGGGAATGCCTGGAGCTGCCATGCTCCGATGTTTCTGAGTTCTACAGCCCGTGATGTCTGAGGAATCGTAAGGCCTTGTTTTGTATGAGAGGGTTGTGGGATAAGGTTGTGAGATAAGCCCCCTTTTACTTAGGGGGCTGATCTGAAACAATACCATGGATCTGATAGAGAAACCTTCCCTCACAACTGTTGTTCTTTAAGGACAGCCATAGCAAAGCATGTACAGAGTTTAGCAGGAGAATCTCAATTACCCAGTTTAGGTGCTGGTTTGTTTATAGTAGCTCTTCAGTAAAGGAAAAATCTCCTCAATTTAGGAAATGCCTTGTAAATGTTTAATATCATGGGAGACTAATGCTTGTCTTTGGTTTGTGTTTACAGACTCACTGGACCTTCAGGATATGTCACAGATGGGCCTGGAAATTACAAATACAAAACAAAGTGCACCTGGCTCATTGAAGGAAGGTGAGTATAGTAAACATGCATTTCTGTGTTGCTTATGGTGACTTTTAGGTGAAGTTGATCTGCATTGACTACTTCTAGATCTCATGATTCTTTTCTTTCCTATTCTTAAAACTATATAGAGCAGCACTTACTTATTCTTGGTAAATAAAGGGGGTTTTGTGTGTGCAACTGAGCTGTCCAAATTGACTTCTGAATTTGAGATTTGCTGTGTGAAATACATTTCACATTGAAAAAGCACATAGAAAAATTAGAATAAATGCATCTGTATAAAGAAGAGCTAAAATCATTTATCTGTTATTGTTGTCACAGTGGGGAACAGGATGAGCATGAGCCAGCAATGTGACCTCATGGCCAAGGTCAATGGCATCCTATTAGAAAGGTATATTGGAAGGGCTGTGGGCAGTAGGTCAGAGAGGTTCCCCTCTTCCTCTGCTCTGCCCTTGTGAGACCACATCTGAAATATTGTGTCCAGTTCTGGACCTCTCAGTTGCAGAAGGACAAGGAGCTGCTGGAGAGAGTTCAGTGCAGGGCTACAGAGATGATGGAGTGGAACATCTCCCTTCTGATGAAAGGCTGAGNAACACAAGGAAGAATTTCCTCCCTGTTGAGGTGAGGGAGCACTGGCAGGGGCTGCCCAGATGGGCTGTGGAGGCTCCTTCTCTGGAGACATCCCAGCCCAGCTGGATGAGTTCCTTTGTGCCCCTACTCTAGGTGCTGCTGCTCTGGCAGGGGAGTTGCACTGGATGAGCTTTCCAGGTCCTTTAAGATTCTGTGATTGTGTAGTGGGCTGCATGATGTTTGGAATTTGGTTTGGGATTTGTCTTTTTGGCAGTATGAAAAAAAAATAGAGCAAATGCTATTAAAGCCCTTATTCATGAAGAATCACTTTCTGTGATGATGCTCCTCTGATCCTGTGGTACCGTGGGGACTTCAGAGAGACTGTTGACCTTTTCTGCCAAAGGTCTTCTAAATTGTGAGAAATCCCTTAGCTGTCTTCCCCTCATTTCCTATCCTTCCTGTAGTTGATCTTTATATTGCTCATAGCCATTTCTAGCTGAGGTTTTCGGTGTAACCTATTTAGTTCATATCCTCTGACTGTCACCTGATGGATTGTACAGCACTTAGAGCATCTGACTGGTTGAAATACGTTTTTCATGGTACCAAGCTGACGACAGCACTGTAAAATCCATTTATTTCCTCTCTGAAACTTTGCTGAGTGATGACAGCTCTGCATTAAGTCACAGTCCATACTGTTCCCTGCATCTCTAAGCAGAGAGGTTTGTGGATAGGAAGCAGTCACGTGAGAGCATGAACATTTTCAGTGGCATTTGGGTGCTTTTAAGCTGAGGTCTCCTGAAGGATCAGAACTTAATAAAAGACCAGGGCATACTCTTTTTCTTCAGTCTTTCTGTTTGGGAGGTCCAGTGAGTGGGGGGAATTGGTATTCACTTCATCTACTTCAGGCATTTCTTTTGCATGAGTAACTTAAATACCTAAGCTCCCGAGATGCTCAAAGGTGAGGACTAAGCTGTTCCAGAGAGCCACATAGATCACTGAAATTGGAAGCCAGCCACTCACTGCTATTAACTATATAAGGAGCACAGTTCTTTCATGTGGTTAAGATCAAAAGTTAGATGCTGTAAGTGGCAACACCTCTTAATTTTTGTAGGTAATAAAAACACAACTTCAGCCGGTTTGGGATTACAGATAATTACAAACTGTTCTGCAGGGAGATTATTGCAGACAGCCTCAGCAATTCCAGTACAGTCAGATGAACTTTCCTAGCTTCTTTTTTTCCCCTAAATAATAATGTGACTCACTTTTTTTATCACAAGTGAAGTGCTGCTTCTGGGTCCCCACTAATGTCACTGTAAGTGCTCCTTCATACCTTTGTTTGCCACTACTGAGAGGCTTCCTAGAGAACTCTCCCTATGGGGTTTGAAAGGAGATCTTCCTTGCTGTAGGGAGGTGTACAAAAATGTTCCTCCTTCTTTTGTAGCTAGACATTTGAATCAGTGTCCTTTCCCTGCTTCAGATTGTTTGTACCCTGCTGTCAGAAGACAGTGGTAAACAGAAAGGAGATAATCAGGCTGATTAAAGCAGCTGAAATATGTACCCTTGTGATAATAGCCCGAGCTGTCTGCCAAATATGTCTCCCAGAGATCTGGACTAGGAAAACCATGTCTGCAAAGCTGTTAAATTCTGCTGAGTGCTCTCACCTTGTTGCTAACACAGTGGTATGTGGAGGGCTTTCGAGGGTAGGAAGGGGAAGGTACAATCCAAATGTGCAACCGAAGGCTAGATAAATTGAGATATCAAGTCAGCCGTGTGTTCTTTACTGTAGTCATTTCATTGTTGCACCATTCCTGACTGTCTTGGCTGGTGCCAGTGCCGTGTCCTCCTTTCCATTTTTCCCCAGGAGCATGAGACAAGGCAGGTGAGATCCATGCACCCTGAGGACCCCCTCTGAGGCAGAACCCATAGCCATGTGCTGTGCAAACGAGCACTGTCTGTTAATGAATTGTTAACTGTAGCAAAGATAACCTCTTTTTGTTCTTAGTCTAAGCTTTTATTGATGAAACATTGCTTTCTGCTCTGCAGCTGTCAGACCATTAAAATAGAAGCAACCTCTTTACAATTTCATAGGCTGCTCAGTTTTGAAGTGATGAGTAGTCTTTGTACCATTGCTTTCAGCAAGATGTTATCCTTCAGCTACACCTGTGGCACTTTCTCCAAAGGCCTGGAGTAGGCTATTATGCCAACCAAAAAATGTTCCTTAGCAGAATAGTTCCCTGAAGTGTTTCCCCTTCTGTGGGAAGAAAGGGCTCTTTAGCAAGATGATGTTTTATTAACTTATTTGGTTAGGATAAACAAGGGTTTAATTTGAACCCAAGGGCAATGCTGATGAAGAGGTCCCAGTCACTGGCATCCATCCTTTCAGCAGCTACTCTGTGGGTAAGAAACAACAATGCTGCCACATCAGGGTCCAAGCACAATGTTAGTGGTGTCCTGACCTTCCTTGAGTGGAGCCTTGAATTAGATGTTTGCTGTGGCTTTTGTGTGATTCTCTTAAACTTATCTTGGTGTATTAGCCATGAAACTAATGGTATCTAAATGTACATTACTTGGTTATGGCTTCTTGGGCATTTTTTGTGTGTATGGATGCATTTGGTGTGTGTTTGCATCCTCCCATCAACTAAATTAAAGCTTTTCCTGCTGTTATGTCTTAGAAGTCCCCTCAATGGTCTTGGTAAGTCAACAGAGTTGACTCTCAACATCATGGTGTGCTGGGTCGGCTGCATTCAGGTGGAAGGCAGCAAGTCTCTTCCAAGGACTTCCAGCTCTTTCATTCTTAAATGGTCCCAGTAGGTTTTGTAATGCATCTCCAGAAGAAAGTCAAGCTACTTGGTCACCATTTGTAAGGAATGAGGGACAGGGAGTGGTTACTGCATCTAGACTGTCCAAATAATAACCAGAGAGCTTCCTTTTGACAAAAGGTAAAGCCTCAGGGTTCCAGGGCCTCCCATGCTGTAGAAGGTGGGTTTCCTCTGTGTTCTCTTGACACATTCTCTCTTGCTCCCAGAAGGTGATGAGCAAGATGGAGAATTTCATTAGTTAATATCCGCTGAGGCATATTTTTGATCTCCAGTTTGGAGGGGCTTCTCTCAGGGCTGTCCTGCAGTACTGCACAACTAATGGGGTAATAGAAGAAGGATTTCTGCCAGCTTTTGAGCAAGTAAATACTCTCAGGCCATTGTAATCATATCAATCTGCAGAAAATTCCTCGAATGAGAAAAATAGCTCTAGTTAGTGTCCTGATGGTGCCTGTGATTCTTCATAGAATCATTTAGATTGGAGAGACCTTTGAGATGGAGTCCAACCATGAACCTGCCATGGTCATCACTAAACTTTATCCCTAAGCAGAACACCTACAAAAGAATGTATTGTCCACGTAGATGTTCTGTGCTTACCCCTCCCTGCAAAGCCCTGTCATTCTCAAGAGGGACAGAGAGCTGCTGGAGAGAGGCCAGTGCAGGGACACCAAGATGCTGGGGGGACTGGAGCATCTTTCATATGAGGAAAGGCTGCAGGACCTGGGGCTGTTTAGTCTGGAGAAGAGGAGACTGAGGGGGGATCCCATTAACATTTACAGATATCTAAAGGGTGGGTGTCAGGAGGTTGGGGCAGCACTTTTTTCTATGGTAGCCAGCAACAGGACAAGGGGTGATGGGATGAAGCTGCAACACAAAAAGTTCCATTTAAACATAAAGGAAAACTCTTTCAGTGTTTCAGTGAGGGAGCCCTGGCCTAGGCTGCCCAGGGAGAGTGTGGAGGCTCCTTCCTTGGAGGTCTCCAAGACTGTTCCTATGTGACCTGATCTAGGTGGAGCTGCTTCTGCAGGGGAATTAGACTAGATAGTCTCTAAAGGTCCATTCCAACTCTTCCATCTTATGATTAGGGGAGTCAATACTGGTAAACAGCACAGGGCTGGCAGTGCCTGCTCTTTAATTTTTGCCACTGGTGGTAGGGAAAGGTTTAAGGACACAGGTTTTCTGACCATAAGGAATCTGTTGCTTTAATACCAGGGGAGTGTGCACACACAAGAAGAAAATCCACAGCCTGTCTCCTGGATCTACAGTTACACTAGTTTAGTCTCTCTTAGAGACAAGCTTCACACCAGAGGTGTTTGTTAGAGGGACTTTGCCATGTGTATTGCATGGCTGTTTACAAGTCTTTTATTCTTTATTGTTTTCACAGACCAAACACAATCCTCAGGCTTCGATTCAATCACTTTGCCACAGAGTGTAGTTGGGACCACTTGTATGTGTATGATGGAGATTCCATTTACGCTCCCTTACTGGCAGCCTTTAGGTAAGTGTTCCTTGGTAAAAATCTAACTGTGCACAATCATGTATCTTTAACTTGGAGCCTGAATCAAATGTGACTTGTAGAAGTATAAATATGTTCCAGTACTCTAAATATATAATACTGCAAATAGAGCAGATATAGCAAGTGTCCTTTTGTGCAGTCATCATCAGCATCAACAATTAAGGAGTTGTTTCTGCTTGTACAATGAACACATCATGTTGCTACCCTGTGGCATGTAAGTATTATGTTTTCATTTCCAAATCCTGATTATTTGAGAGACAAAAAAATGATTGTTGTCTGGTTGGGCTTGAGATGATTTGGTATGCAGGCTCCTTCTAAGCTAGCAAACTGCCCCATTTATCAGCTTTAACTCAAAGTGTGTTTAATGCTGAGAGAAGGCAAAAGCCAGTTAAACCACGTTGCAGACACATAGATCTCAGAGAACTGTCTATATCCTCATGTACCTTCAACTTGAAAACCTTAAGCTCTCTGGAAGATGTTCAGAAACAACAATGGGTCAGACAACCTTGTAAAAACATGTGTAAAAAGATCTGTTCTTCTGCTGGATGACTGGAATTTGGCTCATCTGCCTGTGGTGAGAGACCAATTTGTGGATGCTGGTTAACAAGGCGACATTTCACGAAGAGACCTAAATATATCTTGTGCATTTATGTACTTCAGTCTTCCAGTGACAAGCACCACCTTCTGTTTTCTATTCTTTTTAACTGAAAGGAGAAAAAGAATCCCAAGTTGGGTATGGAAAAAAACTAATGGTTCCCTTTGGACTCGACTTGTTCCAAGTGGCTGATTAACTATTGCCAGAATTAACCTTCTGCTGGGCTTCCTTTCATTTGTGAAATGGAGTTCTAAAAATAATTCATGTTTGTTCCATAAAAAACCACAACCCCTTGTAATATCTCTGAGAGAAGATCAGCATAGGAACCAAAAGTTGATTGAATATATATGTTAAAACCACCATGTGAAGGTTTTTTTTTCTTGAACTGAAAATGCAGTTGTTTTGTAGTAAAAGAATGCTACTTGGAAACCTGAGGTCAAAACAGGACACAAAAAGGAATGATGATGTTATTCTCGCCATAACTGAAGAAAAAAAAAAAATCCCTCTTCTGTCTTCATAAAATGTCTAAAAACCTGGAAGCACAACCTGGAATCACTCTCCTTGTATCCTGCACTGAATTGATATGCAGGCAGAGGAAGAAATGTCATCTTGACTCAGAGTCGTTTTGCTCTAATCAAGCTAATTCTTAATACGCTCTTGAGAAGGTGAAATGATCATGATTTGTGCCTCCAGTTTTTTTTATGTGTTTTCTAAAAAATTAATAGCCTTCTAAAACTGAGGTTCTAAGTAGCTCACAGCAGTAACAATTATGGTTCAGACTTGAAAATCACCTGTAAATCACTAGGAAGCCTGTGCCTGAGGACAAACCGAGTGTGAAAATACAATTATATTTTAATTCCTTCTTTAGATGATGTTTGAATTTCCATCTTCAAGGAAGATGTTGTTTAGTAAACCATTGTCATCTACCTTCACTTCAGCAAGGCTTTTGACACTGTCTCCCATGATATCCTCATCAGAAAGCTCAGGCAGTGTGACTGGATGAGTGGACAGTGAGGTGGATGGAGAGCTGCTGAATGACAGAGCCCAGAGGGTGATGATCAAGGGCACAGAATGGAGTTGGAGGCCTGTGGCCAGTGTAGTTCCTCAGGGATGGGTTCTGGGGCCTGTATTGTTCAATATCTTCATCAGCCACCTGCATGAGGGCACAGAGTGACCCTCAGCAAGTTCCCTGCTGACACCAAACTGGGAGCACTGGCTGATTCCCCAGAGGCTGTGCTGCCAGTCAGCGGGATCTCGACTGGCTGGAGAGTTGGGCACAGAGGAACCTGCTGAGGTTCAACAAGGACAAGGGCAGAGTCCTGCAGCTGGGGAGGAACAACCCAGCACAAGCTGGGGGTGACCTGCTGGAGAGCAGCTCCAGGAGACAGACCTGGCAGTGCTGGGGGATCATAAACTGACCATGAGCAGCAACGTGCCCTTGTGGGCAAGAAACCAATGGCAGCCTGGGGGCAGCAAGAGTGTGGGCAGCAGGTCAAGGGAGGTTGTGCTCCTTCTCTGCTCTGCCAGAGCTGCTGAGGCCTCATCTGGAGTCCTGTTTCCAGTTCTGGGCTCCCCAGCTCCAGAGGGACAGGGAACTGCTGGAGAGAGGCCAGTGCAGGGACACCAAGATGCTGAGGGGACTGGAACATCTTTCATACGAGGAAAGACTGCTGGACCTGGGGCTGTTCAGTCTGGAGGAGACTGAGGGGGGATCTTGTTTACAAATATGTAAGTGGTGGGTGTCAGGAGGTTGAGGCATCTTTTTTTTTTTTATTGTATCTAGCAACAGGACAAGGGGTGATGGGATGAAGCTACAAAACGAAAAGTTCCATTTAAACGTAAGAACAATCTCTTTAAGTGTCTCAGTGAGGGAGCTCTGGCCCAGGCTGCCCAGGGAGGGTGTGGAGGCTCCTTCCTTGGAGCTCTTCAAGACCCGCCTGGACACGTTCCTGTGTGACCTGATCTAGGTGAACCTGCTTCTGCATGGAGGTTGGACTGGATGATCTCTGAAGATCCCTTCCAACCCCACCATTCTGTGGTTCTATGAAACCAAGTTTAGAAAATAGCAGATGCTTCTAGTTTTGATGAAGTGCAAAAAAACCCCATCTGTCAAAAACCACCCTTCTCTGATACAAAAACCACATGCACTAGGAGTTTTCAGGAGCAATGTTCATGTAAGCCAAAAAAAGAGAGCTAAAATACAACATTCTAATATGAAGCATAATGATGTTTCCCTCTTCAGTGCTTTTTGCACTGTGCCAGAGTATTTGCAAGGTTGAGCCTTGTACAGCTGGACACTGTCAGCTTGTGGAGTTTGTCAATAAACACTGTAAATTCCTCCCTCTCTAAAACTTAGTTTTTCTTACCCCCTGGCTTCGTACAGCACTTGCCAGAGCCCTCACTTCCTTCCCTGCTCTCATCTTGTTTCCTTTACCTCCTGATACTCACTTAGGTTTGTCCACAATACTCTATTTCCCCTGGATATAACATGATCTTGGAAATCCTCAGCACTGGACTGTAGAAAAAACTTTAATTGCCTTTATCAGTTTTTAACTGTGATAAATATTTGCATAATGCAAACATTTACACAGTGCAAGTGTCTGCATAAAGTGTTTACTAAACTCTTTGTAGTCTGAGTGTCTCTGATGCAGTCGGATCCTGTATAGGATTGTGTCCAGTTCTGGGCTTCTCAGTTCCAGAAGGACAGGGAGCTGCTGGAGAGAGTTCAGTGCAGGGCCACAATGATGATGGAGTGGAGCATCTCCCTTGTGATGAAAGGCTGAGGGAGCTGGGGCTCTGCAGCTTGGAGAAAAGGAGACTGAGAGGCGAGCTCATTCATGGTCACAAATCCATCAAGGGTGGGTGTGAGGAGGCTGGAGCCAGGCTGTGCTCAGGGATGGCCAATGACAGGACAAGGGGCAACAGCGACAAGCTGGAACAGAAGAGGTTCCAGAGTAACACAAGGACAAACTTGTTCCCTGTTGAGGTGAGGGAGCACTGGCAGGGGCTGTCCAGATGGGCTGTGGAGGCTCCTTCTCTGGAGACATTCCAACCCAGCTGGATGAGTTCCTGTGTGCCCTGCTCTAGGTGCTGCTGCTCTGGCAGGGGGGTTGCACTGGATGAGCTTTCCAGGTCTCTTTCAACCCTTCAGATTCTGTGACTAGGATTTAAGCAGGGTTTAAAGTATTTTTGCTGGTTTGTATTTGTGATCATAGGCAACATTCTCTGCACAGGATGAACAAATCTGAGGCAAATAAACCACACTCATCACCTGTCAGCTTTGTTGGTTTTGTTTTTAACTTTCTTCTCTTGTGTTAAACATTTACTGGAGCTGCTTTTCTTGTGCATATTTATTTTCATGTTATGCTGCTCAGCAGGGGGGCTGTTTCCCTCTCCCAAACCAGTCATTCTTGTGAAAGACCTATGGCTGTGGTTTAGATCTGGGAGGTGAGAGTGCTCGGAAAAGCCTCATGCTTTGGGTGCCAGATGGGTGGTTGTGGTGGCTACCCCATGGGCACCTCCTGAGCTGGCAGCTCTCCTGTACCTTCAGAAAGGAGGAGCAGCTCCCCTTTTGTTACTAGGTGAACGTGGCACTTTTACACCCAAATTTGAATCTAGGCACAGAACATGGAGTGTGTTGGGTTAGTAGGGACTGTGGTCTGATGCCTTGCTCAAAGCAGCGCTAAGCTTCAGGGTGGGATCAGGCCCTCACTCAGGACTTTGGCTGGTCAAGATGTGAATTTCTCTTCAGGATGGAGATAGTGTTGATCCTCTTGGCCTTCTGTTCCCTTAATTCTTTGCCAGAACCCACATTGCTACCCCGAGCACACGCAAAGGTTCTCTTTTACTCTGCTTTATCCTCAATGCCCTTCCTGAAATAACCTTGGCAAACCTTGCAGCACCCTCATTATGGACTTCAGATGATCAGCTGATAACAGCAGGAGAGTTGCTAACGAGGATTAATTACACTGGGAAAGGTACAAACCATGTTGAGTTGGTACTATTTGTGTTATGAGAGTATCCAGAGGAGCTAATCAACTTAAAGATGATGTGATACAGGCTTATAGGAAGAAGCTGCCATCGCCTCCGGCACATGTACACAGAGAGAAAACCGTGGGTGTACGTGCTCTGCCTAAAAAACACAAAGGGGCTTTTAATGCTTAACATTTCTTGCTGTGTTTGCTTCAAGCCATGTGTTGGGTGTGCTTTGCTCGTGTGTGCAACTTATTTTTTCCCCCCCTATTGATGTTCTCACCGTCACCTGATGGAGCTGGCCTTTAGCACTTCAGCAGCAATCACTTCCCAGATTGGTTTTTATTCTGCTTCCTAAGATAGGAGATTGTGGTGGTTTAGCCCGATGTCCACCCAGTCATAATAGCACACCCCTTCCTAAACTGGACAGGAGAGAGAGAGGAGTATAACAAACGGCCTGTGAGTTGAGATAAGAGATCAAACTCAGCAATGAGCGACACAGGCTGAACAGACCCACCTTAGGGAGAAAAAGATTTGATTTATTAAAGAAACAATAAAAGCAAGGAGATGAGAAATAAAGCTGTCTTAAAACACCTCTGCCCACCTCGCCACTTCCCAAGACTGCTTTTCCTTCTCCCCAGCAGCGCAGGGGATGGGGAATGGGGGTTGCAGTCAGTTCATTACAGATGGACTTTGCCGCTGCTGCTTCTCAGGGAGAGGCCTCCTCACACTTCCCACTGCTACACTGTGGGGGCCCTCCCCACGGGAGACAGTCCCTCAGGAACTTCTCCAGCGTGGGTCCTTCCCATGGGCTGCAGCTCCTAACACACAGCCCGGCGTGGGTCATCCATGGAAGAGACAGTCCTTCAGGGACAGGCTGCTCCAGCCTGGGTCCCTTCATGGGATCACAAGTCCTGATAGCAGACCTGCTCCAGCGTGAGCACCTTCCCCACGGACTCCCAGGTCCTGCCAGGAACTTGCTCCAGGATGAACTTCTTACAGAGCCATGGCCTCCCTCAGGCATCCACCCGCTCCAGCGTGAGCACCTCCCCCACAGGCTGCGAGTGCAACTCTGCTTCCCGGTGGTCCTCCATGGACTGCAGGGGGACAACCTGCTTCACGATGGCCCTCACCACATATCGCAGGGGAGCCTTCTTCTCGGTGCCTGGGCACCCTCGTCCCCCTCCTTCTGCACTGACCTTGGTGTCTGTGGAGATGTTTTCACATTCTCCCTCCCTGTTGCTGCTGCAGTTCTGCAACTGCACAACTTCTCCTTCTCCGATCTGTTACTCACAGAGGCATTACCTCCAGCACTAATTGGCCAGGCCTGGGTCAGGTGCAGGGTCCAGCTTAAAATTGACTGGCCCTAACCCTGTGAGCTACAGGGGAAGCTTCTGGCAACTCTTCTTGTTTAAAGAAGCCACCACTTTAGCCCCTGCTGCTGAAAAACCTGGCCCAGGCCAAAACCACTACGGAGATATATTGTTCGACAACTCTGTGCTGATCTGTTGCAATACATCATGCACATGCTCAGTTCACAGAGTACTCCAGCTGACTTGTCCTAGCAGCCTGTCCTCTTTAATAATAATAGGAGGCCATCACAGAATAAGAGAATCACAGAATCCTAGAAGGTTGGGATTAGAAGGGACTAAATGATCTCTAAAGGTCCCTTCCAACCCCTACCATTCTATAATTGTATGATTCTTGTCTTATTTTGCTCTGTTTGTTTTCTTTCTAAGCACAGCAACTAAAGCACTTATTAAAAACATAAAGAAACCAAAAGAGGGTTGGTAAGGAACAACTGTATTTGGGATTTCACTAGAAATGTGCCTGCTGAATGATGTTGACATTTACTCCATGAGCCCATCAGTGCGCCAGCTGATGTTTGGATTAATTGATTGACCAAAATGCCTTTGTGGGAGAAAGTCAGATCTCTTGGAGAAATGTAAATGCCTTGTACCAAAATTGCTTTTGTTCACTAAACCTGTGTAATCCCTTTCAAAACCACCACATGCATTTGACAAGGTGGATAAAGAGAGTTTCTGTTTTAGGATTTTGAAATGATAAATCCTCTGAGATAACTCAAGAGCTCAGAAGCAAGTTTAGAGGAGAAAGTTTCTTCAATCCATCACTTTCCTCTTAAACTGTTCCTGATGAATAAAGTCAATTTGTTATTTTCATTAATTGAAGTGTCCTGAGCTTCATGAGTATTGAATGATAACAACAGTCCTTAGGTTGTAAAGAAGGAAAAGGCTTTGGCACCATGGCCCATAGCATGGGCTGTGTCTCCAGGTCTAGAATCTAATCTGTTTGTTTTTAACTTGTGAAGGATTCTCTCTCTAATATCAAAAAGGAGTTGTTTCTTATGAGTCTTCTCTGTTCATGTTCTCACAAAATATGGCTTTCACAGTCATAGAATCACAGA
>WBNH01008222.1:0-71652 GCA_013401255.1 Urocolius indicus
GGCGGGAGCCCGCCGGCCGAGCCCGCCGCGCAGCGGGAAGCCAGCGGGGCAGAGCGGCCGTGCCGCCCGGCGGAGCACCATGTTGGAGTCCATCCGTGTCACCGGTGAGTACCGCCCCGGCCGCTCCCCGGCGGCCCCCCGAGCCGAGCCGAGCCGAGCCGAGCCGAGCCGAGCCGGGGCTGGGGCTTGCGGCGGACAGAGGAGGGGAGAGGGAGCCGCTGCCCGGAGCTGCTCCTTCCCGGGACAAAATCACCCGGCGGGGTTCCGTGAGCCTGCCCGCTCCGTGGGGACGAGGGGAAGGTGCTTCGCACCGCCCTGACCTGCGGACAGACGGCGAAGCAGAGGGGATGGCCACGGCCGCGGGTGTGTGTGCCAGGGAGCCCCGTCCCTGCCCCAGCGCAAGGCTGGCACCCACCTGCCTTTCGTGGGGGAGGGCGAGGGCAGAAGGTGCAAGTAGGGATGCTAATAAAACTGCTCTAATTACATACGGTGTCTTTCACTCCTCGCCGTGTTCTCAGAGGGGCTGGCAAGTCTTTGTAACAGGCACGCATACAAGCCCGTGTTACGCCTATATAACAAGAACGTGGAAATGTGTTTTGGTACCACACAAAGCGACTGTCTTCAGTGCTGTGTGCATGTGGTGTGTGTGGGGGGAAACCCCACAGTACAGTCACTGCTGCTGCAAAACACATTCATCACTCAGATGTTTCCCGTGTTGAAGTCCCGCGTGTCATGTGTCATTCACTTCAGCTGCCTCAAGCCAGTGTTACTGTATCAACGAGGAAATCTATCTAGAAGGTACAGGGTGGAGATGTCTTGGTACATTCCCTCCTACAATCCTGTTACAACCATAACGAAGGTTTCTTACAGCTACTCTTTCTCTGTGTAATTTATACGCTGTTCCATCTGTGCATGCAGTAGGGTGTTACTCCTGGTAGTGGGAGTAGAAATAAAGTTCATGGAAATCTGAGAGAGCATCCCTCAAGATGTACAACAGCAACTGTAACCTCAAAGGGCTGAGATTTCTTAAAAGGAGAGATAGTGATTTGTGGTCCATACCCCTCTGCCAAATATTCCTGGACATACCTGTGCTGCAGCAAAGCGAGCTTCGATGAGAGTCTCATCCTCTGCAGATCTGCCTGTAAAATCACTGCTCTGTGATTACATCCCGTTAAATCAATGGGAATTTGGTACTTGATCTCATTAGGACCAAGTCTTCCCTTTTACTGATTATCACTGTGCTCATGTAATTTAATTTGCAGAACCTTAATTTGGAGTCAGTTACATAATACCATATCTCAGTGCCGAAACTTGCATGCAAGAGGCTGCTTGCAAGTCAGTTCGGATTTGGTTTTTTTTTTTTTTAAGGCACAAAGACTATATCTTAAATGCCATTGCAATTTTAAAGAGGAAAAACCAAACTGCACAGTCCAAAATCATGCCAAGGAGTCCTGTGAATGCTGGATGTGTCAGAGTTATTTGCAAACACTGGCAGTTAATGAATCACACGTACCAGTTGGCTTCCAGTTGAATCTTGGTTCTTGGAGCTCAGAATTAAAGTTGAATGATAGATAACACTGGTTTAGGAAGAAAGTAAATAGGTGGATATTTCTGGGTGGCAAAATAAAGTCTTTGGTTCAATGTCAAAGTTCCCAACATGATAACAGGCTGTAATTAATAACTAACAGGCCATGAAAATAGAAAATAGCTTGGTCTCAGTCTTTTTACAGCAACTCACTAATTCTACAGCTAAAGCACTTGCAGCACATATGGACAGAGCTTCCAGTGCTGCCTAGTTCAAGTTGCCTGATACTTTCTGTTTAAAGCTTGAGCGTTTGTAAACCTTAAAGGTGTTTATAGTGGTGAGGAAGTATACTCCAGCATTCTGGTCAGATTCTGTTACTCCACAAACATAAGCCTGCTGTGTTTGAGAGGCAGTGGACCATTACAGATTCATACACAACACCCTCTGTTGCCTGGGTTTGTTGGTTTTTTTTTTCAGAATGTTCTTTCTACAGCCCTCTGCACTCACAAAATAAACTATAGGTGGTTGTTAATCTAGTCATATTATCTGCATGCTGAAGAGAAATATTTGTGATGTACGGTTGCAAAATGTTTCAAAGGAAGAAGCTGACTTTTTACTTCTCTTCTCTTCTCTTCTCTTCTCTTCTCTTCTCTTCTCTTCTCTTCTCTTCTCTTCTCCTCTCCTCTCCTCTCCTCTCCTCTCCATTTCAAACCTCACTGGTTTTTTTAACTGCTTGTAGACACATCAGATACTTTATTTGCATTTCTATACATTTGAAAATTCAAGTCAAGCTCGTGGAAATGGTGTCTGATTTTGAACAAAAAGAAATTCAAGTGTATTCTAACACGGTAATGGTGAACTGAGACCAAAAAGCAATGGCTCAGGCTATTACATTCCTAGGACAATACGAAGAGCTCCAAAAAGTCCTTTGCTAAACACCTTACAAATCATACCTGCAGTTTGGAAAGCATTTGTCCATTGTGCCCATATATATCCTGAGTGACAGCTGCTTGTACAAAAGCCCTCTACTTTTGTAGAGCATGGCTAGTTGGACAGGGAGATCTGTGCCCACAAATATCTATTCTTAACCTCATTGCACCAGTGGAGCAGCTATTTAAGCAGCTGCTCAGATTGTAGATACCCAGTAGCCTCAAGGAAGGGTTTTTTTTTTAACATTAATGTTTACAAATACATAAAGGGCAGATGTCAGGAGGATGGAGCCAGGCTGTTCTGTGATGGCCAATGATAGGACAAGGGGCAATGGGCACAAGCTGGAACACAAGAGGTTCCAAGGAAAATCTTCTTCACTGTTCAGGTGAGGGAGCACTGGAAGGGGCTGCCCAGATGGGTTACTGAGTCTCCCTCTCTGGAGACATTCCAAACCCACCTGGATGAGTTCCTGTGTGACCTACTCTAGGTGGCCCTGCTCTGACAGGGGGGTTGGACTGGGTGATCTTTCATGGTCCCTTCCAGCCCTTAAGATTCTGTGATTTACAGATGTGAGTTTATCACAACAACTGTTACAAATTAAACAAAGATACCAGAGAAGAAACTTTAAAACTGACTGGTTTTCAACATGATTCTGATGTCTCAAATATTATTTTCCTGATTATTTTGTCAAATAAATGATGCTCACAGAACCAATCAAAAAATTTAGAACAACTGCAGCATTATCTAATATAATCTTTCAGATCTGCTGGATTATCTGTTGATTCTAGGTTTCCAGCAGAAACATGCAGCAAACAGTCTCCTTCTTTAATTGGAGGGAAATTAAGGACAGCCAGGCTTAGTTTGGCAGCTGAAAAATCACTTTGCTAGGAGATGGCACATACAAAGTAACAACAGAATTGGCAACAGCTATTTTTGCTATCAGCCACGAGCATGTGAAACCTGCCAGTGAGTGTTCAGCCCTCGACCAACATTTGTGACACTTGGAGAAGAATTCTGACTTGTGAGGTTCAGAAATCATCTAAATATAAATTATTATTGTTATTATTATCCCACTGTATTACTTAGTTCTGAAAGCTTAATGTCACAAGGTTTTGGTATTGGATCAATGCAAAAACTTGGAAGGGGTTAAGGTCATGTTGAGTTGTTCATTTGAATTCTCTCTCTCTGTTTTGTTTTCCTTTTCTGTTTATCACTTCTTAGATACGTGGTGTGGTATTAATTCTGAGACCTGAGCAGTAGGGAAGGTGAAGTGTTACCACTGCTAGTTTTATGTTATTCTCTCCTCTGCCCCCTAAGAAGAAGCCACGTAATTCCAACTTCATTTTTGTCTACATAAGTCACACGCTCAGAAATTTAATGTTTCTGTGTTCAGGTGTTCTGGAAACTTTGTTTTTCATTTACTCTTCTTTAAGGATTCTCCTACTTTAATGCTTGGTACAGGCCTCAAACCAATCTCAAATACTTTCCAAGAAATAAGTTGAGAGCGGTTGTCCTGTTCTATTGTCCAAAAAAGGTGTCTCGCTTTGTGGAAGTTGTTTTGATGTTGTTTTCCTTGTGATGGGCACTTAGGTTTCCCACTATGACAGCTCATGTAGAGCAAGGTAAGCCACCTAGGCAGGTTGTCATGGATGTGCTGAGAACGATCTGACAGAATTCAAACAGGAATGCCAGGGTGTATGTTCCTGCACCAGGCCTAGAAAGAGGTTTCACAAACTTACTGTGAAACAAAACTGAGCTTGCAGAAGTCAGGCATACTTTAGTGGATAAGAATAATCTAATGTTTCTGTCTCTCTATCTCCTTCCCATGGAGGAAACATCCAGGTTGCTGATTTCACATGGTATGTCCATGCAAATAGGACCTCTGTGGTTTTTGCTTGTTAGAACAGCACCTTCATGGGAAGTGAGGACCAAGGATTTGACATAGAGTCAACAGAGGCCTGACAGCATGACATACGTTGTCATGGTGCTTATGTTGGGAGCAAAACCTACTTTTACTGCAAAAATAAAGCTGAAATTGAACTAGAATCGTTTCCCCCTACCCCCCTTGGAGGCATTTAATACTCTCTTGATAATGTTCCGTTCAGAGTATAATTACTGCATGTAAAGTAATTACAGCTGAGCTATGTATAACTGTGGGCTGAAATCCCTTCTGCGGGATTTAATCAAGCTCTGGCCATATCCCTTGTCCTGTGAGTCCTTTCCTTTCAGATGCAGAAGTAGGAAGCATTTCCCCGTGGCAGGATTTATTTCTGCCCTTACTTTTGGCTCAATTAATGTTCTAGGATGAACTGTCTGGGGAGAGAAAGGGATGGTTAAAACCAGTGAAGAGAGGTCACTTCTCTCTAACAAGCCAGCACAGATGTTAAATACACTTAATCCCCAATAACTTTTCCATGCAGCTGCTCTGCACCAGGGACCTGTGTCCCCTGAAGGCTAAGGGGTCAGGAAGGTTCATTCATTTCAGTTTACAGTGTTTCTTTTCAAGTGTTTTCTTGAAGCCAGCTGTTTTTGTGGGGCAAAAAAAAAAAGTGATACACACACACAATTCTCCTCTGGGTCTAGAAGTCAGGATTAACTTGATGTGAATGGGATGAAGCTGGAACACAAGAAGCTCCACTTAAACATAAGAAAAAACTATTTCCCTGTTGAGGTGAGGGAGCCCTGGCACAGGCTGCCCAGGGAGGGTGTGGGGTTCTTCAAGTCCCTCCTGGACATGTTCCTATGCGACCTGATCTAGGTGAACCTGCTTCTGCAGGGGAGTTTGGACTAGATGATTTCTGGAGATCCCTTCTAACCCTGCCATTCTATGATTCTATGATTGCAGTTGAGTCCCAAGTTTCATTTTTGTTGCAGTTTTGAGTCCTTAAGATTAGTATTGCTTTGTGAAATAACCAAATTTGAACTCAGCTTTTTCTTCTTCACCCTCATCCAGAAAAACTTCACTGGCCTAAGACAGAGCTTTCCAAGAAGTCAATCCTGAGTCCGGAAGAGCACAAGCTGAACATCAACAATGACAACAGCCCCCAGCACCCACCTTCTGGGATCCTTAAGGACATTTTCACCACTGGAACCAGTAGCTACAATGTCCTTCTGCAGAGCAAAGAGGAGAAAAAACACAACTGCCAAAAGCAGTCGTCCTCTCACCACAAGAAGCACAGAAGAACTGCAAAGTGTTCCAGCAGTCTGCGAAGCCCCGAGCCCCGCAGGCTCCAGGCGCCTCTGCCTCTGCTCAGCAGCGGGTGGTACTGCTCCAGCAGACAGCCCCAGCTGCTCCTCACCTCCCCGCTGCCTGCCAGCAGGCTCACCAACAGCATTTCGGCTACAGGGAGCGGTGCTGGACCGCCGCCTCGACCCAGGAGCAGAACTAAGAGGCATTTTAATCTACCAAAGCCTAAGCAATGCCAGTCTTCAAAAATCCATGGGAAAGAAGGTGACGCCTCTGGCCGCAAGCTCTGTTTATTGACTGCCATCAAACCTTCCAATGTGGAGAAAGAGAAGATGAAGTTCTTCCAGTCAGATTTCACCTACAACCCTCAGTTTGAATACGCAAACCCTGCTCTGCCAAACGTGTTAGCTAAGCACAGCCACGCCTCTGACAGATTTCTTAAGCAGGTATAGTTACTTTTTTACCTCCTTTCCCACTGTTTTTTCTTTCCCCCATCAAGGTGGTGTTTGCTTTTGTTTGTAGCGAGGTGTTTCTCCTTTTCAGCCTCCCCTACTGTTTAAAAAGTGCATCAAAGATGAGAATACACAGTGGAAAAGAAAGATCTTTGGATTTAACAATGAAAGCCTTCCTAGTATTTACAGAATTCTATAAGATGAAGGCACAGTTCCTTATAAATGTGTTTACATGAAAAAGAATTTAAGGCAAGACAGCTTTTTAGGCAACAAAGCAGAGTCCACTACAGGAAAAAATACCATGCCTAAATAGGCTTTAATAGGGAAAAAAAGCAGCATAGAAATCCTGCCAACCCTCTTGATGACACAGAGACTGGGAGGGGATAGCAATTATTTGAGGTTGCGGTTACTGGATAAGTATATGTTGATGTTTCTCATTTTAATTGACTTTGCAAGGATATTTGCATATACATTAGGCTCAATCAAGGAGCAAACAAATTCCAGAGGGTGGTAAGTTTTAAAAGACAGACTTTCCTTCCTCCCTTCGTGTAGACATATTGGTAACACAGCTACAGACCATTCCCATCCTGTGTGACTATCCTGGCTTCCTACATATGATTCTATGTCAGAGAGTTACCAAAGAACAACAAAAATCCTGCTTTTGACTTCGACTTGAGTGACAAAATACAGTGTTCTTCTATATAATAACAGAACCACTCTCACTTTTGCGATTTTGAAAGTGGTTTATTAAGGATCTTATTTAAGCTTGACAAGCTTTTCTAGATAGAGCATCTCCTGGTTCAAGTGATGCTCAACTTGGAAGAGAATTTGTCATTCCATGAGTTTCTCTTCATTGTGATATGAGCTTTTCAGTTAAAACTCCCCCAAATTCCTGGTAAAAAAGGATAGATTAATTAAAGTACTGGGGATTCTAATAACTGACCTTCGACTCATGAAAGAGATTGACTTTTTGGATTAATACATGTAGGTTTACAACCCATTGAGTCATTCTATTGTAAGGCTTGGTCTGTGTTTTCACATTAAAAGTATCTGTAGATTTTAAAATCTCAGTAGCCAAGTTTTCATTAAGACTTTAAATTCTTTGGAGATCTTCAAGACCCACCTGGACATGTTCTTATGCAACCTGATCTAGGTGAACCTGCTTCTGCAGAGGGGGTTGGACTGAATGATCTCTAAAGGTCCCTTCCAACCCTACCATTCTATGATTCTATGATTTATGAGGACAGCTGTTCTGTTCTTAAAATCAGCTTCCATACTTCTAAACAACCAACATAGTGACACCAAAGAAAACCACTCCTTGACTAGTGCATTTTAACAAGCTTTCCTTTGATTTTTCTATAGCAATATTAGCGAGGTTAATCATAGATTACAGCAAGTCAGCAATAACTAATCTGCCAAACTGAATTACATACAAATTGCACCTTTCAGTATGAGATACCAGACCCTTAGAAATTATTTTATGCATTGTGATTTATGAAACAGGCCAATCATTGATTTACCCTTCTGATACCAAAAAAACCCCTCACTCCTAAATAATCCATATTTAAATAATGAATGATTCTTCAATATTGGTCTGATATGTGACTCTACCTTTTTCCTTTACCTGCAAAGCATGGGAAAAGGAAGGCTTTATAACAGCTTTAGAAAAAGCAGAGAAGGATTTGATACTCAATGAAGTATGATATTCCTGAAGCTAAGCAAGGAGGATGTAAATTGTTCCAAGAAGATTTTGCTTAAGTTACAGAAGTTCCTAGCAAGAAAAGCATTTTGTCCAAGTTCACCTCCTGAAAGTACTTGAACAACAGTATCTTACACTTCCTAGAAATGACCAGCAATGTACCCTCATGGCCAGGAAGGCCAGTGGCATCCTGGGGTGTGGGGTATTAGCAGGGGTGTGGGCAATGGGTCAAGAGAAGTTCTCATCCCCCTCTACTCTGCTCTGATGAGACCTCAGCTGGAATATTCTGTCCAGTTCTGGGCCCCTCAGTCCAAGAAGGACAGGGAGCTGCTGGAGAGAGTTCAGCACAGGGCCACCAGGATGATGAAAGGAGTGGAGCATCTCCCTTATAATGGAAGGCTGGGGCTCTTCAGCTTGGAGGAGACTGAGGGGTGACCTCATTAATGTTTACAAATACATAAAGGGTGGGTGTCAGGAGGACGGAGCCAGGCTGTTCTCAGTGATGGCCAATGAGAGGACAAGGGGCAGCAGGTACAAGCTGGAACAGAAGAGTTCCTGTGTGACCTACTCTCGGTGGTCCTGCTCTGGCAGGGGGATTGGACTGGATGATCTTTAGAGGTTCCTTCCAACCCTTAACATTCTGTGGTGCTGTGACACAAAGAGCAGCTTTAACACATCTGCAAGCCCAGCAGGTGGCACACTCTCTTTTTTTATCTACAACCGGCATCAGAAACGTTCATCTCCACACAAATTTAAATTTCCTTCCGTGCCAATTTGCTCTCCAGAAAAAGCAACATCAATCAACGCTTAATGTTAATCAAATCAGCAAATACTGGATGAGCATTTACTTTTCCACTGTGCTGTTTTTTTTACTTCTCAGAGGAAACACAGAGGTACCTTATAGGAAGCTCAGGAAACATTTGCTTCAGTTGCAAACAAAGTACTCACAGCATCAAGACTCAGGTCTGTGATAACCACCCAGCTGTGTGTAGCCATCCTTTTTCCTACAACAAGGATACAGTCAGTTTTGGGGTTTGAAACATTTTTTGCTCTCATTTGTTGCTGCTTTTATTTTAGGAAGTTTTGCTTTCTGTGAACAGAAATGGAACGACTCCTGACTCCTTCTGTAAAAGGTGCTTACATCAACTTAAACTTAGTTGCTCTTCTGTGACTAGTGTCTCTCTAAAATCACCTTTTTGCTCATAGAGTTCACCCATTTTATAGAAAGCTTTTAGGATAGTTTGGTGAAATGAGCTCAAAACCTGACATTTTACAATTGTAGAGGATTTTTAATCACTTCAAAAACACTTTTACCCACAGCTGTGCAAAGCCTGCTAGGACATTAAACAGATTGTATTTTCATATTGCTCTTTCTGCTTTTGTGCATGTCTGTGGAATTGGTTAATTGCTGCAACATAGCTGGAAGATGAATCACACTCTTCCCTGTTTATTTCTTTATCTAAAGGCAAAAAGCACTATGGATTTGTAAACCCCTATCACAGCAGAGCTGCAATGGGAAACATGGGCTTGTGAGCACCAACTTCTTCCCCAGGCCTCTGGTTAGATGAAAGATTTAAAATCTTGGGCATAGCCCAACACTTCTATTGAGTGACTCTTCAGACTAAACATTTTTGAATCTACACTCAAAATTTGTGTTTTAATGCCTCTCTTCTCATATTTTGTTCTGTTTCTTTGTTTTCCTCTTTCTGCTTTATCTTCTTTCCTTCATAACGAGTTTCACACACTATGTGCCTTCAGAGAGCTTGAGAATAAAAAATAGAGTGGAGACTTGCAGGCAGGAAACCTATTTTTATAGACATATGTATACACACATACTTTTAAAAAGGAGTCATCCTTCCTGTGAAAGGGTTGTACCTCTTTTTCCCCTCACTGTACTCAAAAGTTACAGCAGTTTTGAGTTAATTAATAAATCATTTGTGCCACATTGCACAAGTGTTTGTATTACTTTTTAAGTCATTATTACAAGTAGCCTGCAATTAGCTGATTTATCACATGTTGGAAAAACAGGTGGAACTGGAAGACTAAAAAACATGACATTCAACACTATGTAAGCCTTTCCAATGTCCAACAGCTTAGATACGTTGTAGATGCAAAAGTGTGTTATTGGCTGGGAAGAACACTTGTAAAACTCCTCATTCTCCACTAGTAACAAATTCCATCCTAAACTTATAGGTAAAATATGTTCATTCATACATAACACAAAGTATATCAGGCCACCCAAGTTGCATAAGTTCTCAGTATCCTACACAAACCTCCCTCTTCCACCAGAGGAGACTGTAGATCCCTTCTTGTGTCAGTACAGTAGGAGCACAGGTTTATTTCAGGACATGGTCTCATGCAAAAACCAAGTAAGTATTAATTTTTAATTCCTTACAAAGTACTTGAAAAGTTTTTCGTTACAAATATTTCTACTTGCTCTAATGGACTTAAACATGCTCATTGTCACACTGAGAACAAGGATGCAAAAGAAAAGCTATTCTAAACACCGAATAAAGGCCAAAATACTACAGCCTGAGTAGCCTAACTTCCACAACATACTCTTACCTCTGTCTCACTTGACCCAAAAAAAGCAGGGCAGCCACCATTTTATAACTGTTGATTAGACTGAGAAGTTCCATCTGGTATATCTTAGTGTTACCCAAAGATGCACCTGGGAAGATCCCTCCCAGCAAGTAAGCCACACAGGTAGGAAAGCCATGGTGCCTGCAAGCCTTGTCTGTCTTGCAAATCTCAGCAGGGACTGCAACCCTTTTGTAGCAGAGCTGCTTCTGAATATAGGACTAATGCACTGTTAGATCACTGAGCCCACTTTCAAACATGGTTGCCTCAAACAATTAATGATCATGTCTTATCAGCACATATAACTTACACTAACTCTCAAGTAACTAAGCTGTGTTGACACACACAGGTCGCTTGGGGTTCAGAGACCTACTTGGCTGTTAATAATTTGTTCTAAAAGGCTGACACTGCCACCACCTGAACTCATCAATTAAACAGCACCTTGTCTTGCTTTTGTTATTACTTCTATGTCATTGGTTTCTTGACCATCAGCAGCATTTTCAAGGGAACTTCTCATGGGACTGCTGCTTCTTTAGCCACTCTGGTAGTAATAAGAGGGATTAAACCAGACCTTTTAGATAGTAATGAAAAGAACAGGAATTACTGCTCCTAACCAGTAACCAAATGCACCCACACTGTCCTTCTTTTCTTGCTTTTTTTTTTTTTAACCTGTGGCTGAAGAGTTTACAGTTTGGCCTTAGGAACTGTGGCAATACCAGTACCTTGCTTTCTGCTGGCCCAGAGGATGGAAAATCAGCTCACAGTTGGAATGGGCAAGAGCTGACATGCTGGTTTGGATTTTCCCCTTTCCCAGCAAGTTCTTGCAACACTTGACTTTGAGTCAGGTCACCTCAGAGACAGGTGCAGAACGCCAAGTGATGGGCTCCCCGTTGCATTCAGTGCCAGGAATCCACAAAACATCCCCAACCTTTTCCCCCCAGCTGGAGTGGTTGTGGCAAGGAGTGTCCAAAGCAGCAGCACCTTGGGGAACGTGGTTCATCTCAGTGCTAGGGTGATTTGCCACTCTCCAGATATTTGTGTGTGTTTTTCAGTGCTTCCAGAGCCACACCTACCCACTTGGAAAGAATTACCGAGACGACTTCTGTTTTGCTTGAAATAGAGTCAAAGGTGGTAGTAGTGAGCACCCTTGCTAGTAATTTCCTAACCAAGAGAATATGTGTTCAGCAATGAGAAGGCCCAAGCTTAATAACTTTCTCAATATGCATGGGTTCAGACTTGCAACATCTGTTTGGAGGTGTCTGAATTGCCAGGACATAAGTGACTTGGCTTGGCACACAAGATAGAGGAAGCATCCTGCAGTGTTCTACCCTATCATATCTCACTCTTCCCTTTGAAGCTGTAAACTATGCATCAGGTTGAGGTGGAAGAGGCCAGAGTGGGTCTGTGCTTCTTTGGGGGATATATCTCTGAAACCCTGCTGTTAGAGAATCCCAGAATGGTGAGGGCTGGATGGGATCTCTAGACCTCATCCAGCCCAGCCTCGCCTCCTGCCAAAGCACGTTCTCCTCCATCAGGTCACTCAGAAACACATCCACGCAGGTTTTGAAACCTCCAGAGAAGGAGACTCCACACCCTCCTTGGGCAGCCTGTGCCAGGGCTCCCTCACCTCAACACTAAAGAAGTTTCTCCTCATGTTCAAGTGGAACTTCTTGTGTTCCAGCAACAAATTGAAGCAGCCCTGTTCCCACTTTTGTTGGGAACCTTTGGCTGTGGCCACATGTGGCCTGAGAGTAATGCTGGTTCACCTAAGGCAACACTGTGCCTGGGAACCTACCAACCATCCAGCCCAATGGATGGACCCCTTCCAGCACTTGAGCCAATTTTCTGGTCTTGTTTGACTTACTAATAGAGAGGTATAGCCTCAGTGCTGGATACTTTCTACAAGATGTCATAAAAGTCCTTCATAAGGAAAGGATCAAAGCCTGGTGGCTTTTCTAAACAACATCCATCCCTGCAGCAGTCCCTGCAGTAAATCACTTTTAGGGAATTTCAAGCCAAAACTTTCTGCCCACAGAATCTACCATGTTTTAAGTCACATCACTGGAAAGTTTTGAGGGGAACTGCCATTCTGTACAACCACACATCTGAACATCCAAAGGCCTATCTGAGAAAGTGAGGGTTCAGGGGACACAGCCTAGTGTAGCTGCTCCAGGGATTGGGGTTCTCTGGCAAGGAAGAGATAGGGAGAAAGGGAAGAGGTTCAGGAGGTGAAACATGGTGGTGCTGGGCAGCAAGTCTCTTTCAGAGAATCACAGAATCATTATGGATGGAAAAGACCTTTAAGATCACCATGTCCAACCACTCACCTCACACTGCCAAGCCCATTACTAAACTAAACCATATCACTCAGCACCTCATCTCTGCATCTTTTGAATATGTGTAGGGATGGTGACTCCACCACCTCTCTGGGCGGCCCATTCCAATGTTTAACAACCCTCTTGGTGAAACAGTTCTTCCTAATGTCCAATCTAAACCTCCCCTGGTGCAACTTAAACACACTTCCTCGTGTTCTATCATTCATAAGAAGAGACCCACCCCCTCCTCACTACAGCTGCACGTTCAAAGGAACTCAAGCATCCAGAAATTTAAGTGGGTGCTTAATAAAACTTAATTGAAATGTAATACCAACAAGTTGTGAAGACAAAATTTCATGCCAGGAGATTAATTCAGAGATGATTGCATTTGGGGTGAGCAAATAAAGTTAATTAATTGTTCAGAGAAACCAGATACACCAAAAAAAACCCCGAACTAGTAGGTAATGTAAGTATCTAAGGATCTGCCTCCTTGCAAATTATCATGAATTCCTCAGGGTGTTGGCTGAGAATAAACTTCCTGGGGCAGGGGACTGGAATTTTGAAGTGCTGCTTTACCCAAGGATCTAGTGTAAGGCAGGAAAATGCCTCAGCGTGTGCAGACACTGAAAAGCTGATAAAACAGCCAGTGTTTCTAGTAGTTAAAAATCCACACGCAATTTTAAAAGAAAGGGGGAAAAAATCCTTTGGGAAAATACATAAGCTATTAAACAAGAACTACATTTTGATTTCTTCTTTACATCTAGCCCAGAATCCTAAATTTTGCCAGAAGCAGTTGTCATCAGTCTCCAGAAACACTAGGCCTGGCATGAGAGGTTCGTGTGTATTCCTTCCTTTAATACTTAGGCTCTAACCTGGCTTCATTTCTCTGAGGTCATTTTTAAATGACAAGTCATGTCAGGGCTTGATTGTTCACAAGATAAAAGAGTATTATTTACTGCCATAGAAAGACCTCTCTAATCCCTTTTTGTACTCTTTCAGGCCCTGCCACACCCAGGCATTTGTACAAGACCTAATGTATGGGGAAGGTACCAAAAATGCCATTTCTCTCATAGGTCACTGTTACAGATGTGTTGTTGTTGTCCCCACTCTTATTTCTGTGGAAGTTAATGGGAGTAAGAGCAAAAATAACAGCTGTGGGTCAGCCAAATGATGCCAGAGCTACCCACTTGGCAGCTGGTGAGGGTGCAACGTCTATTTTTAGTCTTGAAAAACAGTACTTGTTTTCAACTTGCAGAAGGACGTTGCAGCGTTCACAGCAGCAGCCCCATCACCTCTCACTTTGAGCATTCATTTTCTCTGCAAACCCTCAAGCTAAAGGTCTGTGAGGTTCTCCTGGGGGTAGAGGAGGTGCCTGAGACACTCCATGGAGCTGTGCTGCGGGGTGAGCTCATTGCAGTGTTGTAACAAGGAGAGGCAAAGCAGTGATGCAGGTGGTGGCACAACATTCCTCTTTTTACAATACCTCTCTCCTCAGCCATCCTGGCGCCTGATCTTGTACAGAAAACTTGAAAAAGAAGAGATAATGTGTTCCTCCTTGCTGCCTTTCTTCATACCATCTGCTTCTTACTCATCCTACCTTCAGCAAGGGCAGGGGCACAGCTGCCTAAAGGGGAACCAGCCAAATGTCCCCTCAGTGGGTCCAGTGCAAGTTTCCTGTCAAGCCTGAAATTACTGCTGGAGATAGTGTGGTGGTAGTAAGCTTTGGCCACACGGGAGGCAGCGAGAGGAGACAGGGCTCCAGAAACAGCACTGGGTGGCTTTACAGTGCTCCTGTTTCTAACAGAGTAATTCTCATAAGGCCACACATGCTGATTTGTGGCCAAATTCTGTGAGAAAACTCCACAGAGTTCTGGCACCTGGGAGTTCTGATGGTCAACAAATTACCTACGAGCCAGCAACGTGCCATCGTGGCCAAGGCGGCCAATGGCATCCTGGGATGCGTCAATAAGAGCATGGGCAGCAGGTCAAGGGAGGTTCTTCTGCCCCTCTTCTCTGCCCTGGTGAGGCCTCATCTGGAATCCTGTGTCCAGTTCTGGGCTCCTCAGATCAAGAAGGACAGGGAACTTCTAGAGAGTCCAGCACAGGGCTACCAAGATGATCAGGGGACTGAAACATCTTCCTTATGAGGAATGGCTGCAGGAACTGGGGCTGTTTAGTCTGGAGAAGGCTTAGGGAGGATCTTACCAAGATTTATAAATACCCAAAGGGCAGATATCAAGAGTCTGTTTTCTGTGGTGCCCAGTGAGATGAGGAGAACATGAGGAGAAACTTCTTTGGTGTTGAGGTGAGGGAGCCCTGGCACAGGCTGCCCAGGGAGGGTGTGGAGGCTCCTTTTCTGGAGGTTTCTAAACCCTCCTGGACATGTTCCTGTGTGACCTGATGGAGGAGAACCTGCTTTAGCAGGGAGTTGGACCCTAAAGGTCCCTTCCATCCCTCACCATTGTAGGTTTCTGTGATTGTGTCTCACACTGTTATATTTGGGTCTAAGATCAGAATCTTTTTTTAGTACTTTGACATTAAATTTTGTCTGAAGATGGCATACATTGATTACAGAGTGTGTCATCCTCTAGCTAAGGACTGCAGTTTGACAGCGTCTCTCAATGAGTTGAAGAAAAACAGAGAGTTTGAGAGGGAGAGAAGGAATAGATGTGGCAGAGGGAGAGAAAGGATGCACGTGCCAGTCTGACAGGGGGGGTCCGACTGCTTTCATGTTTGCTTTGCCTTTGTGTTTTGTAGTCCATCAACATTATGGAGAGGACATTGCAGAAATATGGAAGCTACGAGAAGTTTGAGCAGGCCACTGGAGGCAGCTTGCTGACCAAAAGCCGCATCTGGAACCACGTCAGGAAGTACATGGTGAAAGAAGGCTGCCTGGGGGAGGTAAGGCACGCACTGGGTCAGGGAAGAAACACTTCTATAGGTCTTAGAAATGACACATGGGTGGGCCTGAGGGACCATTGGGAAGGCTTTTCCTCCATACAAGAATATTCCTGACATCATCATTTTCTCATGGCTGTGCCCAATCTGATTTGTGAACAATTGAAAGGATGCAAATCCTCTCTGAGCCCGTTTCCTGAGTCATACATGCTTGCTCTTAAAATTCACCTCTTTTGGGAGTACCCAAGAACGACACCCTTCCTTCCCTCTTTTTTTCCAGCTCCTTGGATCCTAGCACATTTCCATTTATTCATCAGCTCTGCCATCCCTTCTCTTGTATCAAATTATTTACACCGAATGAAAGAGCTAAGAAAAGGCCAAGAAAAATAAGCCAGCAGCCCAAGAGACTGATTTATAAGCAACACAAATGAAAGTGTCTGAAAGAGGTTGGCCTGTTGACTTGATTCAAGTGCTGGTTTTTCCTTTCTTTGACCATCTAATTTTTGAGAGCCCTGTGCAAAAGACTATTATTTCCAACATTTTAAAGTCTGAGTTGCATAGGGTTTGCTTGTCAGATTCAGAGGAAATCGAATGCATAAAAGGAGAATTGTTCTAAATAAAAGCAGACCAAGACTTGGATGAGATCACTGGCAGTGAGCAAGAGGAGTCTGGAACGGGAGATCAAGAGACAAAAGTTAGTTTCCCAGACATTAGGTTTAATTAGTAAACATAGTGTTGCAAGGAGAAACGGTTAAACTCATCACAGCTTTCTGTGAGACTACCATTTGACACCAGACTCTGCCTGTGTTTCCGAGAGTGAGGTTATAAGACTACAATTTAAAGCAAGAAGAGAAAAAGAAGTATTTTTGGTCTTTGGTGTGAGTTATCTCCCTTTGCATTCATTTTTGTCTCAGTTTGTCTTCATGGAAGCAGGATCCTATGCCCTCACTAGACATCCGATGTCCTTTTGAATTAAATGCTTTACTTTTCCTGCAAAAACAGGGTTAGTACATCATGCTTAGAGTGGTGTAAAATAGGTTGAAAGGGTGTTAATAAGGCTATGTAGTACCCAGGCTTTAAACCTAAATCCTTTGGCATTCAGCAGTCTTGTCTGCATCTGAAATATTTGAGTTTTATGGTACTGATGGTTTGCTGTTGAACTTGAAGCTGAATGGTGGGGTTTGAGTACAGGGAAGTGTCATGTTAAGGCCTTTGATCCCTGGGCCCTTTTGTGATAAATGTAAAAAGTGGTGGCTCTTATAGGTCATCTCCCTTCTGTGCAGTCCTGCTTCTTTAGGAAGATGAAGAATGAAAGGAGCTTAGTTTTCATCTAACAGAGTTCCCCTTCTCCCTCCCAGTCACTGGTTTAAAAAGTCTTTTTCAACTCCTAGAACCAGATTCATCAATGTGCCTGAGCTTCTGTCTCTGGCAGTTTTTGTTTTGATTACCAGTTTTCCAAACAGAAAACAGGGAAACAAAAAGTACATTCTTCTAGAAACCAAACCAGACCAAACCAAACCAAACCAAACCAAGCCAAACCAAGCCAGTACCACATATTGGCATTGGTTTCAAAATATTTCAAGCCTGCATCATGGGTCAGGAAACAGATAGACAATGCTTCCCCCTCTCATTCATCTGGCTTTAGAATGGCAACTGAAAAGGTTTCAGGCAGTTGGGTGGATAGGTACCTAGCTGATTTCTGTGTCCTCACTTAGTACGTCTCAGTTCTCAGTCAAGTTCCAAGTTAGCCACAGTTCAAAATTTTTCTCTAATTTACTGTGTAAATTGTTCCTGCCCCCTGAACCTAGGCAGTGTTACTGGATTAAGTTTGGCAGTCTCATGTTTTCTATCTTAACTCTCATGCTGAATCCCACTGAGGGTTTGTCAGCCCCAGTGCTGAGCTGCCGGCATAGCTCAGTGGGGTCAGAAGTGGCTCTCACGGGTGATTGCTGGGAGCTGGGATGGAAGGGCTAAAGGAAAAAGCAGGAATAAGAAGAAAGCTCTTTGCTACCTGAACTCTCTCATCTTCAGATTGTGGTCCATCTCACGGAGGACCTGCTGTCTCGAGCCTCCATGACGGTGGTGAACGGCCGCCCCACTCTCACTATCAACGTCTCCACGGCGCGGGAGCACTGGCTGGAAGGGATGCTGAGACATGAGATTGGTATGAGCATGGCATCAGTTCTAGGGGCACAGGGGAGTACCTACATAAATTCTTTCTCATTTTGCAGTGCTGTGGCAGGCACTGTACGTGTATGGAAGAAAGGAACGTCCCTGCCTAAAGCACCTGTGCTATAGGTGTGGTGTTGCCTTGATTTGGCATCACACAGGGCTGGCCCAGCACCGTGGAAAATTGCTGCAAACTTTTCAGGGAATCTGTTTTAACTGAACACATCAAGGCTGGATAAACTTGTCTAGTGTCTGAATTTCAATGAAAAATAAGCCCTGCAAGTTGCTTTGAACTGCTGCTATAAGGTGATATAGCCTCTTCCAAGGCTGCAGTAGGGCTGTTTCAGAGAGACCCTACAAATGTTGCCCCTCAAGAGGCAACATTTCACAGAATCATAGAACCATTTCATTTGGAAAAGGCCATTTCTGCTCCCTTACTTTGATTCTCCTTCCTTCTATTCACTACAACGAGGCAGGGAGTAATGAGAAGAAGCTGGAACACAAAAAGTTCCCCTTAAACACATGGAAAGACTCCTTTGGTGTTGAGGTGAGGGAGCCCTGGCACAGGCTGCCCAGGGAGGGTGTGGAGGCTCCTTCTCTGGAGTTTTCCAAACCCTCTTGGACACGTTTCTGTGTGACCTGATCAGGGCAACCTGCTTTTGCAGGGGATTGGACTGGATGATCTCTAGAGGTCCGTTCCAACCCCCACCATTCTGTGATCCCGTGATACAACGTCTGACCTACTGTAGGGGCCTTCAGTGTGTAAGACACTGGGGAAAATTCTTTTCCATGTGTTTGGAAACTCAAGTCCTGCTGACATTTGTATCCCTTTGGCATTTGGAGAGTCCCTCTTGCAGTCAGTAGGTGAATAACTGCACCTTGTATCTGTTGCAGACAAGGCTAAAGATGTCACTTTGCCCAGTGCCCAGTCCTATCAGTTCAGAGTTCTGAAACGGGCAGCTCCTTCCTTATTTTACCCTTTTTTTTCCCCCCACCAATCATTAGATGCTACCGTTCCAAGTCTTGTCTTCCTGTCTTTGTCAGGAACTCATTACTTTCGGGGCTTTAACAACAGCAGCCAGCCTTGGTGCAACTGGAACGGGCGCAGGAAACATGGGCTAAAACCCATCAACCCTACAGAAGAGGGGCTGGCGAGTATCCACAGCGTCCTGTTCCGCAAAGACCCTTTCCTTTGGAGAGCTGCCCTCCTCTACTACACGGTGTATCAGGCCAGCCAAATGTCCTTCAGTCAGCTTTTCCAGGACCTGGGCAGATTTGTCAAGGATCCCAACACCAGGTGGGATTACTGCGTACGAGCCAAGAGAGGGTGGACTGACACGTCACAGCCAGGTGGGTTCCCCACGTGGCTTCTCTCTTTTTCCTTGTCACATCCCCGTGTGGCTTCTCTCTCTCTTTTTGCCACATGGCCAA
This sequence comes from Urocolius indicus, assembly GCA_013401255.1. Classification (NCBI taxonomy): domain Eukaryota; kingdom Metazoa; phylum Chordata; class Aves; order Coliiformes; family Coliidae; genus Urocolius; species Urocolius indicus. Next base: position 19,187 of record WBNH01008222.1, read on the forward strand.
AAAAAAAAAATCCAAGGGAGAAGTGGGACCCTGCACTTCCTGGATTTCAGCTATTGAAAACAAGGCTGGAAGTGCACATCTGTGAGAGTTTCAAGTTGAACCAGTAATGAGGTTTAGGAGGGAGTTTTTTGGGTTGAAAGTGGGAATGTAAATGGCAAAACAGTGAAAAAGTCCCTGCTCACAGTTTGGCCACTTTTCATATTTCTTACAAGAGCTGTAACGTTGCTGTGGGTATCTGCAGGCACCACCTCTGCCTGATTTCTCTCTCTGGCTGATAGGTTTAGCCTTCCAGTGAGTTGTTTTTTTTATCAAAGTGGGGGATATAAATATCTAGGGTTTTCTTTTAGACTAAAATTGTTCTGCTCATAATGGCTTCTGAGAGTATGCCCTGAGCAAACCCTGACAGAGTGCAGTGGCTCTCAATTCCTTTCAGGCTGTTTCAATAAGGACCAGGTGTACTTGGATGGCATCCTCCGAATCCTGAGATACAGGGAGTCCATTGATTTCCACCTGCTGACAGCCCTTGGGAAGGTGAGTGGGCTCATTTGTTATCAAAGGGTAGAGTTTTCTCACTTGGGCGAGCCTGCCTGCACAGAGCTGTGAGTCACCACACTCTGGTTTGCTTTAATCTCAAAACCCCTCTTCTGCACAGCACCTTGTATTACACCAGGGCAAGCCACAAACATTTTGAGGCTCTGAAGATTCCTACCGGCTTTTCCTCATTCCTCACTTAGCAGATGAAGATTTTCTTGCCCAATTTCTCAGGCTTTTCCTTCCTTCTCTCCCTTTACAGGGCACTGCCTGACCTGCAGCCCAGCTGACTGCCATGGGCAAGCCAGGTGCTAGATAAGGTGGTGGGCAGAGGAGGAAACAAAATGAACCATTCCATGCTGATGCATCCTCTTGTGCCACAAAGAGGTTTTCATCTCAAACTTCTGATGTTTTTCAGAAAAATCAGGTGGCTCTCCTCCTCCCCCAGAACACACAGCACTTCTGTGTTCACAGAACCTATTTTCATTGAGTCACAAAATGTTAAGGGCTGGAAGGGACCTTAAAAGGTCATCCAGTCCAACCCCTCTGCCAGAGCAGGGCCACCTAGAGTAGGTCACACAGGAACTCATCCAGGTGGGGTTTGAATGTCTCCAGAGAAGGAGACTCAACAACCCATCTGGGCACCACCTCCCAGGGCAGCCTGGGACAGTGTCTGATATCCCTCTCAGGGAAAAAGTTCTTCCTCATCTCCAATCTAAACCTCCCCTGGTGCAACTTGAGCCCATGTCCTCGTGTCCTATCATTCATTATTGGGGAGAAGAGACCGACCCCCAACTCACTACAACCTCCTGACAGGTAGTTGCAGAGAATGATCACGTCTCCCCTCTTTCCAGCCCCTCCACCCCAAGCCTGTAGCATTGCATTTTGAAACATTTCAGGAAAGAATGGGATGTGGGAAGCACCACAAAAGATTCACTTAGCGATGGCAAGTGAGTGGTATTAAGGAGAAACAGAATGCAGCAGTTGGTGGGTGCAAGTCAGCACAGCATCACCCCCAGGGTCTGAGAAAGCAGAAGCAGCAAAATGCCACCTGCTGTTGTGTTTCCCAAGAACCTGAACAGATTACAAAGAGCCTAAGTAAGCCTGTTTCAGCCTCAGCCTTTTTTACCTCGTACAAGGACCTGAATTCCATGTGGTCAGGAAGACAAGCTGTTGCCTCAGGAGGATGAGATTGTGGGTTTGATCTCTGGATGTCAGCTTTTGTAGGACTGGGGAGATACAGCCCATCCAAACCACACCTCAGGTCACAGCTACTTGTTTTTCAGTTGCAGCAGTAACAGAAACCTCTGTCCATTAAAAAAGAGTAGGAAAAGGTCATTTTCTTCCCTTTGTTTGGGAGGAAACAAGGCAGAACCGCAAGCTGGGCCCAGAGGGAGGGTCAGTATTCAACCTCCTTTGGTGCTGTGTCCAACTGCCTCTACGGAGCAGGTTTAGCAAGCTGGGTGACCCCATCCTGTCTCTCCAGACAGCCCTTCCCTGCCCCTTACACACTCCTGGGTCACTCCTGCTCCTTTAATCCCTCCCAAACAGCAACCCTTCCCCGTGGAGAGGGCAGCCTGTTTCCAGGGACCCACGACACAGTGCCCAGCTCCCAAGAGGCAGCACGGGGCTGAGAGGTCGGCAGGAGCAGGCTGTGCCACAGAGCCACCTGGCACAAGCCTGCTGTGAGGAAATGGCACGTGCCAGTTGGGCAGCACAGGCAGGCTCCTGGGTTTGGCCAGCACACACACTCCTGGCTGCAGGGGGCTCGGAACACATGGCTGGGAGGCAAAGTGGCAACCACCTGAAGTTCCTTGTGCTGGCCAGCTGCCCGAGGAGTCCTGCTCTGAGCTTGCAGCTCCTGAAGCTACGCACAGACAAAGCATTCTTCCTTTCTGGACCATCACTCACTGCTCCTTCAGCTACCAGGAGCATAAGACTTTGAAGTCCTAGCTTGTAGAATCATTATGACTATGCCTGGAGAAAAATCTCAGCTTTCCTGAGGAAAAAAAAAGAAGGTAGCTGAGCCTGTAGGAGCTGGAAAGTGTTTGAGTGTCACATCTTTACCCAGAGGCTCTGGTGCCAAACCCAGTCTCCACCCTTCTATGGAATGGGGAAAGAAAGAAAACAAAACTGGGATGCTTAAGGGTCGCCGTCACTGCAGTTAGTTCCTAGAGGTGCATTTCAATTTAGCTTTGCATAAGCACATTGGGTAGCAAACCTGAAAACATCAGAGTTCAGGTCAGCTGGTGCCATGCCTCTCCCAAAGCCTCTCCCCAAAAATCTGGGCCAGTTTTTGCTTCTCAGTCTTTTCACCTCTTGCACAGAGAGACCTGGGGGGAGTGTTGGTTGACAGCATCTGAACATGAGCCAGCAGTGTGCCCAGGTGGCCAGCAAGGCCAAAAGCATCCTGGCCTGGATCAGGAACAGCGTTGTCAGCAGGAGCAGGGAGATGATCATTCCCCTGTACTTGGCTTTGGTGAGGCAGCACCTCAAATGCTGTGTCCAGTTCTGGGCTCCTCTCTACAAGAAGAACATTGAGGTATTGGAGAGGATCCAGAGGTGGGCTACCAAGCTGGTAAAGGATTCGGAGCACATCTCATATGAGGAACAGCTGAGGGATCTGGGGCTGTTTAGCCTGGAGAAAAGAAGGCTCAGGGGAGACCTTCTCACTCTCTACATCTACCTGAAAGGCAGCTGTAGTGAGGCTGGGGTCAGTGTGTTCTCCCTAGTAACAAGCAATAGAACAAGAGGAAACGGCCTCAAGTTGCACCAGGGGAGGCTCAGGCTGGATATGAGGAGGAACTTCTTTCCTGAAAGGGTTGTCAGGCATTGGAACAGCTGCCCGGGGAGGTGCTGGAGTCACTGTCCCTCAGAGCTGGGTGGATGTTGCACTGAGGGAAATGGTCTAGTGGTTGATAGGGCTGGGACAGAGGCTGCTCTCCATGAGCTTAAAGCTCTCTTCCAGCTGAAACGATTCTGTGATTCTATGATTCTCTTTGAGAAGAGACCCCAAGAGTCACGTGTGCTCCATCCTTTCCTCCTGTTCCTGCAGCTGCTGTAGGTCCTTCTCCCTTGGGTTCCTGCAAGTCCCTTCAGTGCCTGACTCAAAAGCAGCAGCAGGAAGCACAGAGGCATTTGCCAAGATGACAGTTTCTTGCTGTTTTCTGCTGAGGCAACACAGTTTACTCGGGTTTTCAGAGGCTTCTCACAAGCTTTTAAATCAGCCTGCTGCAAAACCTTTTCCCATCTAAAAGAGGGAATTTGGAGGAGCAGCAGAGAAGCAGCAGGACCGTAGGGCACGATGAACCCCTGTCCTCCTCCCTTACAGATCTCGTACGAGGACGTGGAGCGCCTGAAGGGATTCGCTGTGGTGGAGAACGTGAGGGTCCCACACTTCCTGCAGGATCACGCTCGCTACATGGAGCACTTGCAGAAGATCATGGAAGTCAATGAGCTGACTGACCAGGAGCTCCAGGATCTCATAAATTAACACTTAACCAGCCCTCCAGTCACTTCCTCTGGCAAGGTGCAGAGCTGGTCTCCCCAGAGCTTGCAAAGATGGACGTGAGAGGGGTGGGGTGGGGTGGGAGGGAAGGGTGGCCCAGAGGCTGCAGGATTCAAAAGAAAAGCTCCTTTATGGTCCTTTTCCCTTTTTGTGATGGTGTATAGTGCTCATTTTTTAAAGGGTTTGTGTAAAATTTGGCTTGTGAATTCCTTTGCAGGGGTCTCTCCCCTCACCTGCCCTGTTTTATATGCTAGGTACTGTGCTTGGCATCCTCTTCTGTAACATCCTGCCTTCTCCCACCTGGCTTCAGAGGCAGGGAAAGGAGAAGAGGGGGGAATTCCCACTGTCTTTTGTACTATCTTGCCTTCTCCCACCTGAGTTCAGAGCCAGAGGAAAGGAGAAAAAAAGAGGAATCCCTTCCTCCCTCAGTTCACTTGTGTTTGTCGTTGTCTCTGGTCAGAGCTTCCAGGGTTGGCAACCCCAGCACTGCTGTGGGTGCTGCTGCCTCACCATCTGGGAAACAACAGAAGCTGACAACCCCTGTGCACAGAAGCAGGTCTTTGTGCCACGGGATCAAAGCTCTGTAATGCCACACAAAGCTTTGGGTTTGGTTTTGCTGGGAGATAACAGCATTTAAAACAGAGACACAAAACCAGGTATTGCTGTTTTCACGACTGTGAGGGGGTAGCAAAGTTATCCCCCATTATCCCTTCAAAAGGTGCCAGTGTTCCCCCTCTGTCCAGTACATCTCTCAGGAGGCTGAGTTCTGCTCACAGAGGCTCCAGATAACTTTTTGGGCAGTACCTCCACGCGACAGCCACCTTGAGCTTGCCGAGCTCGTTGAGGAAACAAGATGAGAGCGAGGGGAAGAGACTCACAGGTGCTGTGTCGTGTTCTGGCAGAAGTGCTGCACCTCTCTGAAGCAACTTGACTTCTGTATTATCTGCTGGTGCTTTAGCCAGGACCACGAAGAGAAAGCAGCTCCCTGCAAAGCAGTGGTAAGTGGACAGCTTCAATGGACCACCAGGACTTACTTACTACATCAACTGCATCCTCTGATTTCAGAGCGTTACGGAGGCAAACGGAGCTTTGCACCTACAAGCATCCTGACAAAGGGGTTTGTGTTGTTCTAGTAGTTGGCATTTCACCAGAGCTCCTCTGAACTCTTGAGAAGCAGCTCTGTTAGGAGAGGCTGGGCAGGAGCCCTGGACAGGGCTGCTGCTGTTTCTTCCCCTTCTTTCTTGGCCCATGGTATTGGGTCAGATAAGCAGCTGGTCCCTTACAAGGATTTGAGCCCCAGCAGCCCTTCCCTGCCTGCTTAGCCTCTTCTTTAATGAACCAGATGGAACAACCTTCCCAGCCTGTTTCGCACCCAGGACTTTACCAGCCCTGACAGCAAAGTCTTGAGAAGACATTTTCTGATCCCTAGGAAAACCCAAGAGGAAAAGCTCTCAGTTGGAGAAGGGGGCTGAAGGTTCCTTTGAACAATCCCATGGAAGCAGTTGCCTTTCACATGGCATCAGGGGTGTGTTTGCAGCGGCTGGCTGGCTGCTGCCAGAGAGAAAATGCATTGAAAGAGCATAAATGTCCTAAATTTAGAGGGATTTTTAGCACCAAGAACTGCTCTCAGCAGCCTTAATTTTGTACTGCCAGTGTTGTTGACGAGCCTTTCAGCCTCCGTCTGCTGAAATAAAGTCCTCTTTTCCCCTTTGGTGTAGTTTGCTTGCTGGTGACTTTGCCTGCCCAGGTCACACAACCCACATGCTCCAGGCTGTGGCTCCTTGGCCTGAAGCAGCCAGGAGGCCACACACAGCTGAGGTCAAGCCAAAGAGCTGGAGTAAATCAAGCAGAGACTGTTTGAGCCACTCCATGGAAGAACCTGTCTCACTTTGCTGACACAGGGTATGGAAAGGGCAAGTCCTCTATGAGAGGGACAGTTTTGAACTGATTGGCTTTTCCTTACAGGACTTTTAGGTAAGCCAAATCCCCCTCCTCCTGCCCCAGCTGCAATGGCTTAGACTGTTGTGTGTACACAACAGTGATGGGTGGCTTTGTCACACACCAGCACACCCTCAGCTCTTCCTCCCACAGCCAGCTTGGCTCTCTTCCTACACTGTGGCCCGAAACCCCTGGCCCTTTTGCTTTCCTGGGAGACCTGCAGGCTGCTTTCCTCAAAGCAGCAGGTGCCACTGAGCTGCTGTCCTTTGGTAGTGTAGCTGCAGGTTTGCCCTGTGCGAGGCTGGAGGCTGGCAGCAGCCGCTGTTGGCGCTGTAGCAAGAGAGGAAGCTGTCACCTTCTGGTTTCGGTACCAGATTTGTCCTTCCTCCCTTGTCAAGGTGTTTCCAGTTGTGAAATGGAGCTTTTGTAAATTCTCCCCATTCCTTTGTACTTTCACTGTGGAGGGGCTGGTACCAAGTGCTGCTCCGGGAGCTCACGTCACCACACGGTTCCATGGTGTTGGGGACATGGCACTGACCTTTCCCAGCAGCTGCCCCAGTTGCTTTGCTTTGTCTCCACGTCTCACCACTCCTCTGTTGTTCCTCTACAGAAACCCACTCAGTGTTAGGAAAGTCTGCTCCTTTCAGCAAACCCATTTCAAAAGCCATTTTATATGACTTTTGCAAACAAAGATAAATGGAAGATGGACAGAGGCGGGGCACTGAGGTCATAGAATCATAACAGCTGGAAATGACCTTTAAGATCATCAAGCCCAACCCCTCACCTCACACTGCCAAGGCCACCACTGACCCAAGTCCCTCAGCACCTCATCAGTGTGTCTTTTGAACATCTCCAGGGGATGGGGACTTCACAACGTCCCTGGGCAGCCCCTTCAATGCTTAACAACCCTCTCGGTGAAACAGTTCTTCCTAAAGTCCAACATAAACCTCCCCTTGTGCAACTTGAGCCCGTTTCCTCCTGTCCTATCATTCATTACTGGGGAGAAGAGACTGACCCTCACCTCACTACAATCTCCTTTCAGGTAGTTGTAGAGAGCACTCGTGTCTCCCCTCAGCATCCTCTTCTCCAGGCTGAACACCCCCAGCTCTCTCAGCTGCTCCCCATCAGACTTGTGCTCCAGCCCCTTCTCCAGCTCTGTTGCCCAACTCTAGACATGCTCCAGCCCCTTGATGTCTTTCTGAAGATCTTCACCAGCCTTTGCTGCTGTGCACAGGTGAGCTGAATCACCTTCCAGAAAGGACTACACTTCAGAGAGCATAAACCTGGACCCAATCAATCCATTGGTGACAGGATTTAGGAAGCAGGAGCCAGTCTCACAAACCTTGTGCCCCTGAGGGGAGCCCAGACTGTGCCTGGTGCAGAGCCTGTGCCAGGGGCTTTGCAAGAAGGACCCTTTCTGTGGCACCTCCCTTGGTGCTTCTGGGGCCATGCAGCTACAGAAGGCTGCTGTGCCTTCTCTCAAGAGACATCTCTACCTAGGGCTGCTGCATCAAGATGTGTCAGCATCCTGAAAAGGAATTGCTGCTGGGGTTTGCTGCTGCAGTGGAAGGAGGAAGCCAGGCACTGCTGCAGCTTCTGGTCCATAATAACCCAACCAATGCTCTGGGGAACTCCCAGAACCCATCAGGCTCACAAGTGTCCCACCACACTCCAAGGATGTCACACACAACAAGCAAAGGCTTGTTTAAAAAGCTTTTTAAACCCAGGAAAGCCCCCAAGAAGATCAGACCCTTCTGCTTCCCAGCAGGCAGCAACCAGCTCAGACTGATGCTCCAGGGCAGGCGAGCTCCATCAGCAGGTACTGCACTCCTCTACCCTCCTCCCACCAACCCTGCAGGGCAAACCTTACTCCACAGCACCTTTCTCTTCATCAAATCATCACCTTTTCAGAGCTCCCTGCTTCCTCCAGCAGGCTGGGCTGAGCTGAGCAACCTCAGTGCCCTCATTAATGCTCTCTACATTCACACATGGGTCAGGAAAGCAGCCCACCCCAACAGGCAACTCATCATCACCCAAAGCAGGGGGCTGCTGCTGCTGCTGCTTGCAGACCTCTCCCTGCACAGCTGCTTCTCCGGGCTTTGCTGCCTCTGCACTCCTTTACACCTGCAGCAGATTCAGTGGGATCTGGCCCTTTCAAGGCTTATTTTTTACAGCTATAAAATCATTTCAGCCTCCAAACCTACTGATGTCAGGGCAACACCACCAAACACAACTTGGTACAGAGTGGGGGGGGAGTGTTCTTGGGAATTTTATTGCTGCTCACCTCATGTGATGTTTGACTCTGATGCAGCCTCACCTGTATTTTGCAGTGGCTTGGGGGATGTGTTTAAGCCTCCTCCCTGCTCAAGTTAAGAGGAGGGGCAGCCAAATTGAGGGAATTTAAGTGGAAAATTAAGGCCAAAGCAGCAGCAAGGATTTCAGAGTGAAAGCTGGAGCTGATCTTTAGTGGCCAGGGAGGAGGGCTGCACCCCCCTCCATCCTCAGCAGGGAGCACTGAGCAAGGGAAGGCACGTGTTTGGTCTGATGCTCTGCACCCTCAGTCATTCACTAACCCCTCGGGGCATCAGTGCAACCTGCCCTGGTCTGAGAGTCACACCCAGGCTGTTGCACCTTCCTCTAGGTTTAGTTTTGTGTAGTCAGCAGAGCTGTTTGAAATGTTCAGCTGTGTTCAGCTTGCACGGGATCTTGCTCAGTTGCTGCTGCCAGAAATGAGCCAGTCTTTCACCGGGATAAAGTGATGAAAAGCCTGCAAGAACATGACACTGTTTTGCTCTAAACTCCTCAGGTCCAACATCTCCTTTGGTGTGGTGCTGCTGCCAGGGGCATTTTTTTTGCCTTCCACAGCCCAGTGAGTCATGCCAAGAGAGCTTTCCTTTCCACTCAGCAGTGTCAGGGACAGAGGAACAAGGGCTGCTGCTGTGAGATGCTCATCAGGAAAGGAAAGCAAAGGGCACTGGAGAAGTGGACCAAGTTCTGCAGAGGGACAAGTTTCCAGCTCCTAAAGTCTCGTGTGCAGCCCAATACCAAATGCTGCACGCCACAGAGCCAAAGCCAAGCACCAGGGAGGTCTTCTGAGGCAAAATGCACCCTATCAGGGGCATGAGGAGAGGAAGGGGAGGATGAGAAGCACCCAACATCACCAGGGGGCTGTGGAGGGAACAGGAGCCTCTCCAGGAGGCAACACTCAGGCCCCACCTGAGGCCACGCAGGGACTGTCTTTGGGTGGCTGCTGCAAGGGCTCAACAGCATTGGTGACTTGCCAAGGACTTCCACAGCGTCTCTATTTTTGGGGCCTCACTTGCTTCATCAGTTTACAAGGAAATAAAGGAAAATGACTTCAGCAACACTTATAAATAACTAAAGGGTGGGTGTCAGGAGGATGGGGTGATGCTTTTTTCTGTGGTGCCCAGAGACAGGACAAGGGGTAACAGGCACGAGCTGGAACACAAAAAGTTCCGCTTGAACACGAGGAGAAGCTTCTTTGGTGTTGAGGTGAGGGAGCCCTGGCACAGGCTGCCCAGGGAGGGTGTGGAGGCTCCTGGGGTTTCCAAAGCTGCCTGGATGCGTTCCTGTGTGACCTGATCTAGGTGAACCTGCTTGAGCAGGGGGTTGAACCAAATGATCTCTAAAGGGTCCCTTCCAACCCCCACCCCTCTGGGACTCTATGATTCTACGTAAACAGCCATCCCTTGCAGCAGAGCCGCGTTTCAGCCCAGATCCTGCACAGTATTAAAAGTGGCCTTTATTTTCTGTACAACTCCCTCCCAATCTCCAGCCGTGGAAATGTCCATCCCGTCCCCAGACAAAAAAACCCCCACCCAGCTGCAGGTGTCTCCTCTGGCTCCATCAGGCACCCCCCGAGCGTCCAGGAGGGGCAGAGGGCTGGCAGCAGGCAGCGGGGAGCGGAGCGGGCGGCTGCTGTCACCGCTCGTTCCTGGCGTGGGAGTCGCTGCGTTCCACCGTCACCCCGTTGCCGTTCCGCGGCGCCTCCTTCCTGCTCCAGTCCTTCTCCAGGTAAAACTCAGCGAGCACGGGGCAGTGGTCTGAAGCCACCCCGCCCCAGGACCAGTTGTCGGGGATCCAGGGGTTGGTGAGCCCCTCTCGCACCACAGCCCAGTGACCTGCATGAAAAAGAGAAGGAGTGAGGATGAGAGGTCGAGCCCCCAAGCTCTGCCCCACGGCCGAGGGGACGCGGCCTCCCCGATAACGCTCCTCTACCTGTGAAAAGCTTCTTCAGGCTCCGGCTGATCCAGATGTTATCCAGCGACTTGGAGCCTTGCGGGTTCTTGGTGCTGATGTTGGTGAAGGTGCCGTTAGGGACCAGGTGATGGAACTTCTCCTTCCTCAAGACGTCGTGGTCGCTGCTGTCCGGAGCCTGGTTGAAGTCTCCCAGGATGATCACGTCTTTTTCTCCTAGGGAAACAAGAGAAGCAGAGATGAATGGGACGGATGGACACCTGCAGAGAGGTGAAATACAAGGAGGAGAGAGGATAAATGGGAAGAGGAAAACACAAGTGCTGGATTGGCTCTAAACTCCTGAAAGCAAAGCTGTTGGAAGCCTTTTCCATGGCTGTTTACTCACAGCCATCATCTATCTGCTAATAGGATGAACTTTTTCCCTGAGAGGGGTGTCGGCCCCTGTGCCAGGCTGCCCAGGGAGGTGGGGGCGTGCCCAGCCCTGGAGGGATCCCAAAGCTGAGGTGCTGAGGGCCGTGGGTTAGTGGTGGGCTGGGCAGTGTGAGGGGATGAATGAGACTCCACGAGCCTAAAGGTCTTTTGCAACCAAAATGATTCTGTGATTCTAACACAAACCAGCCTGCAGCCATTTCCTGCTGTTAAACATCACCTCACCCGTGCTGGCACCCCTGGCTTGCGATTCACCAAAGGCAACCAACCCAAAGACAAGCAGCTCTGGTCTTAGAGGCTTTGAGAAGTCATTGTAAGGTTGTTTTTCTCCCCCTTTTTTCTGCACTAACCACACCTTGGCTTCAACCCTGCCTGAGACACTGTCTTTTTGTAGATTTGCTGTAAGAGTTGAGGATGCTTTGGTGAGGCTCCCAGGAAGACACAACCTCACACACTCAGGTATATACCCAAGTCCCAAAAGTGGAGTGCTTGTTGAGAGAGAGCCGGGGCTCTCCCTTCCCCGCGCTCCCGGATCAGCCTCCTCGGAGGCAGCCAGGAGAGGGAGCGCAGGTTCAACAATGAAATCAACAGTGAGACTGACGGCATATGACTCACAAACCCCAACGCTTCAGAGCACGCTGCTTGCTGAGATGCAAAGGAGGAGAGGAAAAGACAAGTGGAACTGTTTGCGGTGTCTCTGCCCTTTGCAAGCCACAAATCACATTGGAAGGGATGGGAGAGTTTCAAGTGTTTGTCCATAAAATGTTTGTTGACTGTGGCCTTCCCACCTTTAAAAGCAAAACACAACTCCAAATCAGAACCTGAGCTATTTTAAGAACCCCAAAGAAAAACCACCGCTTGCCTAATGGGATGACGAGTGCCTGCTGGGAGGCAGCAGAGTTTGCAGCTCTGCACACACCTCGCTGCAGATGCCCAACATCTCTCACTTGGCAGGATCAGGGGGCCTGAGATGCTACTGCACAGTCCCAGTCCTTCAGGGCTAATGCTTGCTTCGTGGCAGCACTCAGCCCCTTCCATGCTTCCAGCTCAGCCAGAGAAGTGAGGAAAGGCCATTACAGAAACCTCTGGAGCACAGCCTTGGGGGCTGGTGTTTAAAAATGACACAGAGGCAAGGATCTTGGACAGCAGTATCTTGATCCCACACAAGGTGTGTTCCATTCTATTTAGCAAGTCCTCAAGCCTATTGCTCTTACATGAAACAACTGTGAAAGAACCACACTCATGAGTGAAAATCTGAACTGACTGCTCTGTTCTGGACAGTTTAGAAAGAGCAGAGGATGAATGACCCAGCACCTGGACATGTGCTGGGCAGGAGGTAAGGAGCCAGCCAGTGGCACATCCAGGGATAGAACTGCTCTGTTCTTCAACTGTAGCATGCAGAGTAAAAGTGAGCACAAAACCGTAGCACAGCAGCATCAAGTTGTCAGACAGAACAGCCTGGGGCACATCAAAGAAGCTGAAACCAAATTTGCCATCAGTGAGGGTAAGGATTGCTTCTGGTCCTCTCTGACAGGAGCTGCTGGGGCTCCCCATGACAGGGCAGCCCTGTGCTAAGCAGGAAAAGCAGGGCAACACCAATTGCTGAGATACCGACCAACTCCATCTCCCCATGTCCTGGCTCTCCCTCAGCCCTGTCTGCCTCCTCAGATCCCCACAGCAGCAGGAGGGAAAGAGGCAAACCTGCCTGGATCTGCAGCCCTGAGCTCCTCAGCTGAGGCAGGGAGCACGAGCTGCAGCTCTCAGAGCTCTCACGCATCATCCCCGAGGGCTCTTGGACAAACCCAAAGGGTCCAGAAGAATTGATGCCCCTGCCCATAACGAGGGATGGCAACAGCAAAACCTGCAGTCACAGTGTTACAGTTACAGTCAGATTGGAGAGGAGCAGAGGAAGGAAAATTGAGACAATGCTACTGGTGCTGTGATGTGATTTTCCTCTTTTGGAGGAAAGATGAGTTTGAGGCTGGCAGGGCTCGTTCCTCCTCCTCTTCCTCAGGACTGGGCATCCCCTGGACGAGTTCCTGTGTGACCTGCTCTAGGTGGTCCTTCTCTGGCAAGGGAGTTGGACTGGATGATCTCTCCAGGTCCCTTCCAGCCCTTAAGATTCTGTGATTCTGTGATCCTCAGCTGATGCAATCCAGTCCTCCTCTTCTCCTCCTCCTCCAGCAGTTTACATCAGGAATTGCTCCCTCTCCAACCCAGCCTTTGCTGTAAAAGTCCCTCCCACAGACTCTGCTGTCCCAGGAGGACCCAGAAGCTCTGCCTGGTGGGACACGATGGCAGACACACAGCCACATCTCCCACTGCCCCTCAGGGCTGCTCCCACACCATGGTATTGAGGCCCACAGCAACCCTTTCTCCTTGGGTGAGGAGAAAGGCCAGTCTGTCTGCACACACCTTGCAGGGACTTTCAGCAGTGCCTGTGTGTGGCTCTGGGCCAGCAAAGCAAAGCTCTGCCCTAACTCAGCCCTGTGCCAATGCAGCCAGCTGAGGGACTCCCGGTGCCTGCAGAAGTCTGCAGTGCTGACATCTGCCTCCCTGCAGGAACCAGGAAACCCTCCTGTGCTCTGTAGCAGGCAAAGAGACACCGGCAGGACACTTGCCCTGGCTTGCCCATGCCCCAAGGGAACCACTTCACAGAACCTTAAACTCCTAAATCCTTCCTGGAGAGAGTGAGAAGCAGGTGATGGGAAGGATGTGATGGTACATCAGCTGCTAAGAGGCTCCCTACCTCCTCTCAGAGGTCTTCTAAGCCCAGTGCCCAATGCATGGGTAACCCATGGAATATGTCCAAGCTGGGTGGGAGAAGATGACTAAACCAACACTCTGGTCCCCAGGTCCAAGCACCACCAGCACAACCAGAAGAGCATCTGTGTGCTGCCCACAGTCACCATACTGAAAACAAACTGTTGGAGCTCTTGAGAGAAGGCAGAATAGCTGCTGCAAAGAGTTAGCTACAAGTGGCCAGCAGCCACCAAGTCTCTCCAGTGCTGCTGAAGGGAAAGAAAGAAGGCTAAAAAAGGAACCAGGGTCCGCTAGTGTGATGGGAGAAACAGGGAGACACTAGTGCTCTGCACTACAGGAGGCTGTGGAGAGCAGTCCAGATGCTGGACCACTCATCCAATCTCAGATGCTCACGTATCTCTTCATACCAATGAGGGATGACAGAGTAGGTGTCTGTTGGCCAAAAGGGAGCAGAAACTCAAATTAACTGTAGTACCCACAGTCCAACCAGTTCCTGTCACCCATCTTTTATGGATTGATTTGGAAGAGATTGAAGGGTGTCAGTAACTTTAAGCACAACATCCATTCTGGCAGGGTAATGCAGTACTTCAAAGGAAGGCGTGTGCGCCACCGTTTGTTTAGGAAGCAAGAGCTGCATCCCACAAGTTTGGAGGAACAGGAGTATTTTCTTTTGTGAAAGGCTAAGCCAAGCAGAAGCGTGCTCCAGCAACAGCTGCCTCCCCTATGGAAACACAAACATGCCCTAATGCCGAGAGTCTCCGTTCAGACGCAGCGGAAACGAAGAGCTGCACGTTTCTCTGCCTCTCAGCTCAGCCTCTGGGGATTAAAACAAAGGAACCTTTTGTTTACTTTCCTCCTTTCCAATTTCAAGGTAAGTAGACAAATACTTCAACCAGTAGCACTTAAAAATAGCTCTGGCTGACTCCTTGCAGCTCCAACAGAAACACAACAGGACGCACATAAAAACCTGCGAATACCTCTCGTGTTACACAAGAGGGATATTAATGCTCCCAAGTGACCAACCTTGCTAAACCTTGGCCAACAACCTTGTAACCCTTTTGCATCTTTGTTAAGCAGTAACCAAAGGGCTCCATTTCTCTGTTTGTCTAACGAGAGCAGCACCATTTAGAACGCGAAACGTGCTGTTGTGCTTCCCAGGAAACTGAATTGAGTTTGCCAGCTTCAACGTAAGGAGCCGGCTCTTGACGTTGGTCAAGCTCAGGTCTAAAGTCTGGTGTCCTTCATGCTGGTGTAAAAGCAGAGCAACTTATCTGAAATCAATGAAATGATCTTTCCTGTGACACCCAGGTAGCAAAACAGGATTTGGGCTCCTTTCTGCTTAGCAGCCCAGCTCCTGATTCGCACTGGGTTTCCCAACGTGCTTCCAGTTGTCCCAAAAAGTAAATACATGGAATCTATTTCCTTTGGAGAAAAAAAGCCATTAAAAATGGAGGAAAAAAAAGCCACTGGGACCTGGGGCTGTTCAGTCTGGAGAAGAGGAGACTGAGGGGGGATCTCATTAATATTTACAAATATTAAAGAGTGGGTGTCAGGAGGCTGGGGCAGCACTTTTTTCTGTTGTATCTAGCGACAGGCCAAGGGGTGATGGGATGAAGCTGAGACACAAAATGTTCCGTTTAAACATAAGGAAAAACTATTTCCCTGTTGAGGTGAGGGAGCCCTGGCACAGGCTGCCCAGGGAGGGTGTGGAGGCTCCTTCTTGGGAGGTTTTCAAACCCACCTGGACACGTTCCTGTGTGACCTGATCTAGGTGGGAGCTGCTTTGTTTGAGAGCATTGGACTAGATGATGTCTAAAGGTCCCTTCCAACCCTACCATTCTGTGATTCTATGACTAAGCTTTGTTCTGGTATCAGGTAGGTGTCGCTTCCACAAAGCACTTAAAATAAGGCCTTAGCCTGGGTGTTTCATCTTCTTGGTTTCTTTGGCTGAACTTACACTTAACACCGGTGTAAAATCAGAAGGAGCTTTGTTTGAGAGGAACGGTACCAAAGCCAGCAGCATCCTCTGTGCTGTCTGTGTTAATCAGGAAAGACAACGAGGAAGGGGCAAAGCCCATTTGCCACGCTATGCCTGACTCAAACCCAAACACCGGTAACAGCAGCT
Source organism: Urocolius indicus (assembly GCA_013401255.1). Lineage (NCBI taxonomy): Eukaryota > Metazoa > Chordata > Aves > Coliiformes > Coliidae > Urocolius > Urocolius indicus. The sequence goes on from WBNH01008222.1 coordinate 34,699, forward strand.
GCTAGGCCAATGAGATCAGTGATACACCGAGATGGATCATACTCTGGTTCTTTTGCAGTTCCTTTGGGTCAGATAAAGCTGGCCAGCTGGCAGCAGCCCAGGTGTCCTACCTTTCAGGGTCTCCTGCAAAGTGTGTGCGAAGGCCGCCAGTTTGTGGCTGTCGTGGTTCTTGCCGGCGCTGTCCCCGGGCGAGGGCGGCAAGGCCAGGTGGAGGTTAACCAGCGTGAGGTCGTTCATCCCGACCTGTGAGGGAGAGGAGGAGGGGGCAGAATCAGTGCCATTACAGACAAGGCATGAGGAGTCACAAAGCAGAACCATGTGCCCTGCTGCCAGGGATCTGGTAGCGAGCGGGACTCGCTTCGCTCTGTGCGTGGTGCGTCTCGGATCTGGAAGGAAGGAGGGCAAGGTGTTTCACAGCTCTGTTTGCAAGAATATGACACCCTTACAGTTCTGAGGACACCTCTACTATTGCAGAAAGAAGCTGGCTGCTTATGAAAATCAGTTTATGCAAAACCAGTTGTTAATGAGCTGCACATAATATCATGGCCGTCACACTGGCTAATTATGACTCTCTTGGGATTAGCGGTGGCCTGTCGCCAAAATAAACAAACTTAATGTACCTTGAAAGGGGCCGTTGGCTCCCTGCCATCTTCTGCTTACCTTCTGGGACTCACTTTGTCATGTGGCACGAGCAATACTTACTCCTAATATTGCCCTGCTGACATTGTTTATTAGTTACCAATGTTTTTTTAATGTAATCATTTCAAGAATGTTTCTCTCCAAGCATTACCAGAGGTGCCAAGTGCCCCAAACTGCATCTCTGCATCACAGCCTGTGCAGAGAAGGGGGCTGCTGTATGACAAGGGCTTCCAGAATGCATCATGCTTTTTTAGAGGGGCTCAGCCTGGTGGAAAAGCTTTAAGATGGAAATCCTGCAGCGTGCCAGCGACACGTGAGGGATCGGCCTGAGCCTCTCAGGAGCCTTCTAGAGATACACATCTCGCCATTCTGCCTACACTTGCCCCTCTCCACACACAGTTCATGGCACTGACAAGAGTCACAGGCCTGTGGCTGGCTGCTGCTGTATATGTCCCCTCATCCTTGCTGTGTCCACTTGATAAAAGCAGAACAAAGAGACTGGTGACTTCTGGCACTCTCTCAGCATCCGTGGATGCTACCGAAGATCCGCTGACCCTCACGTGCCCAAATGCTCCCTTGCAGCAGGGCTTGTGCCCCCAGGAGCAAGGGAAAGGAATGACTGGCCATCTGCCAGACCCATAAAGGCCCCCTATGGACATGCCTCATGGCCTTGACCTATAATCAAACCATGAAACAGTGCTGAAGTGACGAGCTGGGTTAGAGCCTCGTGCAAATTATGATGTGGTAGAAGAGTGCTTGTCCTTCCAGCTTCTTACCTCCAATTCTCTAATAAAGGCTCAATGGTGCAAGGGCAGTTACCTTGAAATGTGCAAGGTAGGGGTGAGGGTACGAGTGCTTCCCGTTGCCATTCGTCTGGGCACTCTCCTGAGATGAAGCATCTTTCAGTTCGATGCCAGCTGTTGTATCCCAGAGGAAGCCAGAATATTCAACTCCCTGCAATCAATAAAAAACCCCAAACAACAACAACAACAAAAGAGTGAACAGCTAGTACTAAGAAGGTAAACCCCAAACATTCTGCCCAAATCCAAAGCCCCAGATGAAACCTTCGCTCGTTGAGTTTCAGTGCCACTGTTTCTGTTGGCAGCGGTGTACATCACCCCCAAAATATGCACAGGTGGAAAAAGATGATGCAGGTTTAGATCCAGGCTTGGCACCTGCTGAGGGCAGGAAGCCCAGCTCACTCTGCACAAGGGTAAAGAAGAAACAGCATCCTGGGCTACCAGGAGCATGTGCACGTGGCTGGGCTTGGACAGTCCTCATTTCCTCCTAGTCCAGGTGAGGCAGCGGATTCTTCTGAGCATAGGCAACAAGGAGGTGATTTATTACTCAGAGGAAACCAAGGGCTGTCTGTCCAGCCCTGAGCTAAGTGCCTCATCATCTCACTGGGTGACTGTGAGGCTTGCAGTGGTGATGCTGAACACAGCTGTTCCTGCCCCTCATGCCAGGCACCAGCTCACACATTTCTGTCTCTCGCAACCTAAAAAGATCCAGGCTCCTCGAGTCTCTTGGCATGAAATCTGGTCTAGACCTCTCAGCTCTCTCTCATCTCTCTTTTCCAGCTCAAATGGTTCACACTCAGCTCTCTGCTCCTTTCAGCTCTGTTGCTATCATCCTGCATGGGGTTTTTAAATTACTTTGGAACATAAGATTGCATCAAGAAGAGTGTGGGCAGCAGGTCGAGAGAGGTTCTCCTCCCTCTACTCTGCCCCAGTGAGGCCTCATCTGGAGTGTTGTGTCCATTTCTGGGCTTCTGAGTTCAAATGAGACAAGGAACTACTGGAGAGAGTCCAGTGGAGGGTCACCATGGTGATGAGGGGACTGGAACATCTCTGACAAGAAAAGGCTGTGAGGCCTGGGTCTGTTCAGCCTAGAGGAGGCTGAGAGAGGATCTTATGAATGCTTATGAATACCTTAAGGGGGGGTGTCAAGAGGATGGGGCCAGTTTGTTTTCTGTGGTGCCCAGTGACAGGGCAAGGGGTAACAGGCAGAAGCTGGAACTCAAGAAGCTCCACTGGAACATGAGGAGAAATCTCTTTGGTGTTGAGGTGAGGGAGCCCTGGCACAGGCTGCTCAGGGAGTGTGTGGAGGCTCCTTCTCTACAGGTTTCCAAACCTACCTGGATATGTTCCTGTGTGATCTGATCAAGGGGAACCACTCACTACATGACAGGTTTTAGTTCCTGTTTCTATCCCACTAAAACATCCAATAACAGCTGCAGCATGACAACGACCCCATCCAGCAAAAACAGGCTCAAGGCCAAGGAGGACCTTACTGTAAAACTTTTAAGTGCCCTTAACAGAAAAAGAAGAGAGTTTTGCCTTGGGAGAGACTGTTTTTGGGCACCATCAGTGGTGTCCAGCCCAATGTTGCTCTACCTTGAATACTGTCGCGGGTAGCAGCTGCAGCTATAAGCAAGTAGCACAGTGCAGTACATGTAACTATCCCCATGGCAGAAGATGCTGCAGGGAAAAGCAGAGCACAGTGCAGACTCCAGACAGAGGGCAGAGCACTGAAGCACCTGTGCAGAGCACTGTGGGGAAGAGGTGAGATAAGCTGCTCTTCTAGACGTGGATGGCAGGCTGCACAGCCCCTCTGCAGGGTCTTCACTTGAAAATGAGGAAAACAGGGAGCCCTTCCAAATGCCAGATGGTGCTGCACTAGGGAACAAGCTCAGCTGACTGGCACAAAACAAACTCAGAAATACTGCAGCCTGACAGGGGCAAACCCAAGGACTCTTTCCTTATCCTATTGTGCAGCCTTTCTTCTGTATTTCTGTACTGCTTAACCAACATGCCATCAATCACAGAATCTTAAGGGTTGGAAGGGACCTCAAAAGATCATCCAGTCCAACCCCCCTGCCAGAGCAGGATCACCTAGAGTAGGTCACACAGGAACTCACTCAGGTGGGTTTAAATGTCTCCAGAGAAGGAGACTCCACAGCCCACCTGGGCAGCCCCTTCCAGTGCTCCCTCACCTGAACACTGAAGAAGTTTTTCCTTGTGTTTCTTTGGAACCTCTTCTGTTCCAGCTTGTACCCATTGCCCCTTATCCTATCATTGGACATCACTGAGAACAGCCTGGCTCCATCCTTTATGTATTTGTAAACATTAAAGAGATCACTCCTCAGTCTCCTCTAAGCTAAAGGGCCCCATCTCCCTCAGCCTTTCATCAGAAGGGAGATGCTCCACTCCTTTCATCATCTTGGTGGCCCTGTGCTGAACTGTCTCCAGCAGCTCCCTGTCCTTCTGGAACTGAGGGACCCAGAACTGGAGAAAATATTCCAGCTGTGGTCCCATGAAGGCAGAGTAGAGGGGTAGGAGAACACACACCTTCCTCCTTACAAGTCTGTCACAGGTTGAGGAAAACAATTCTTCCAAAAAGAACCAACTGCACAGTCAAACTGAAAGCTACAGGAACAGTCAGCTTTAAACACATGAGATGTGAGCAAACGTTTGCAAAATGTTTTGCCTTGAACGTTCAAAATATGTCCTTGGTTAGAAGGGAAAAAGGAAAAAAAAAAAAAGAGAAAGAGCAAAGCCAAAGTTCAGACTTGGGGGATTCATGTACCTTGTGTAGCTGGCCCGAGGGCTTTTCGGAAACAACACCCTTCCAACATCCTCTAGGGCCCTTCCACTTGCGGATGTTTGGCAGCGTTGGCTGGTTCAGCTCCACACAAAACTGGGGAGAGAGGAAAGGGAAGGAAATTACAAAAAAAAAACCCAACAACAATAAAAAGAGATCAGCTTTGTAGCCTTTTTATTAAAAAAAAAAAAAAGGCAAACTGAAGCATGTAGAGAGACACTGGGGAGAGACACGGCGCAGCACAGGCTGTGCTCTCTGCATCCCTGCAGCCCCACCAAGGAGAGGTGGTCTGGGCTCCAGCCCAGCCTGACTCAGCCCCAGCTGGGTGTTACGTAGAGATACATGAAAAATTAAAATAACTCAGTGCAAATGCTCCAAGCAGAACGTTTGGGTGGGGGTTTTTTTCCCCCTCCAAAGCTACTTGTTTGACTGGAAAAGGGTTTCCTCTGTCCTTCGCGATGGCAGGAAGGCCCCGCAGCCTCCACTCCAGCACCAAGGCTGCTGGCACGACACAAGAGGAAGGGTAGAGGCCAAGCTCAATGGCTTTTGGGGTGAAGGCTCCTCTGACATCACACCAGGGACACATGCCCGAGTCTCTGTCTGTGTATGAAAGGATTGGCTGTGTGCCTGCAGATGTTCTACTTGGCACTGGAGGAATCACACTGAAACACAGAGGATTTCACAGTCAAAGAGTACCCTCGGATAAAATCTTGTATCCAGAAGGTCCCTCCAAATCAAGCAGCAGCTTAAGGAAGAAGGATTTTCAAGGTAATCAATAACCTCTTGTGGACAGTGAGTCTCTGCAGGGGAACATGCCACACATAGTTCAGAGACCCACAGTGACAAACTGCATGGATACAAGTGTTTCCTATGTGGGTATCAGCAAAAGGATGGGATGGTTTTCTTGTGTTTATTTTGCCTCTCGATTCAAAAACAAAAATCAAACCCTGCTCTTTCACTAACTTGCCCTGGAGGCAGAAGCTGTACAAACTAACTTCTCGTAGATTCATAATGGTTGGAAAAGACTTTCAAAAAGAACATCAAGTCCAACCCCTCACCTCACACTGCCAAGGCCATCACTAACCTGTGTCCCTCAGCACCTCAGCTGTGTGTCTTTTGAATATCTCCAGGGATGGGGACTCCACAACCTCCCTGGGAAGCCCTTTCCAATGCTTAACAGTCCTTTCAGTGAAGAAGTTCTTCCTGATCTCGAGCCTAAACCTCCCCCGGTGCAACTTGAGCCTGTTTCCACTTGTCTCATCATTCCTTACTGGGGAGAAGAGACTGACCTCCACCTCGCTACAACCTCCTTTCAAGCAGTTGTAGAAAGTGCTCATGTCTCCCCTCAGCCTTCTCTTCTCCAGGCTAAACAATCCCAGCTCCCTCAGCTGCTCCTCATACAACTCGTTCAGACACATGCAAATCAGCACTCTGGGGTTTTTTTGGCCTCAGAAGAGTGAGAGTCATTTTGGCTGCACACCTAAAGCAAAAGTGCTCAGTACATCATTTAAAAGAGCTGTGTGCAATGCAGAGATTGGTCAGGGCTCCTTAGGGAAGACGTCACATTCACACACCGTGTTCCTGCCTGTTCTGCCAGTGCTGGGGCTGGGCTGCTTCATGGCACCAAGAGGCAACACAGGGCATCTGCATGGCCTGGGAACTGAGCTCTGCTCTCAGCTCTCAGCCCAGACACTGCCCTAATCATAGAATCATTTCATGTGGAAGACACCTTCAAGCTCATCCAGTCCNATCCTCTAGGGCCCTTCCACTTGCGGATGTTTGGCAGCGTTGGCTGGTTCAGCTCCACACAAAACTGGGGAGAGAGGAAAGGGAAGGAAATTACAAAAAAAAAACCCAACAACAATAAAAAGAGATCAGCTTTGTAGCCTTTTTATTAAAAAAAAAAAAAAGGCAAACTGAAGCATGTAGAGAGACACTGGGGAGAGACACGGCGCAGCACAGGCTGTGCTCTCTGCATCCCTGCAGCCCCACCAAGGAGAGGTGGTCTGGGCTCCAGCCCAGCCTGACTCAGCCCCAGCTGGGTGTTACGTAGAGATACATGAAAAATTAAAATAACTCAGTGCAAATGCTCCAAGCAGAACGTTTGGGTGGGGGTTTTTTTCCCCCTCCAAAGCTACTTGTTTGACTGGAAAAGGGTTTCCTCTGTCCTTCGCGATGGCAGGAAGGCCCCGCAGCCTCCACTCCAGCACCAAGGCTGCTGGCACGACACAAGAGGAAGGGTAGAGGCCAAGCTCAATGGCTTTTGGGGTGAAGGCTCCTCTGACATCACACCAGGGACACATGCCCGAGTCTCTGTCTGTGTATGAAAGGATTGGCTGTGTGCCTGCAGATGTTCTACTTGGCACTGGAGGAATCACACTGAAACACAGAGGATTTCACAGTCAAAGAGTACCCTCGGATAAAATCTTGTATCCAGAAGGTCCCTCCAAATCAAGCAGCAGCTTAAGGAAGAAGGATTTTCAAGGTAATCAATAACCTCTTGTGGACAGTGAGTCTCTGCAGGGGAACATGCCACACATAGTTCAGAGACCCACAGTGACAAACTGCATGGATACAAGTGTTTCCTATGTGGGTATCAGCAAAAGGATGGGATGGTTTTCTTGTGTTTATTTTGCCTTTCGATTCAAAAACAAAAATCAAACCCTGCTCTTTCACTAACTTGCCCTGGAGGCAGAAGCTGTACAAACTAACTTCTCGTAGATTCATAATGGTTGGAAAAGACTTTCAAAAAGAACATCAAGTCCAACCCCTCACCTCACACTGCCAAGGCCATCACTAACCTGTGTCCCTCAGCACCTCATCCGTGTGTCTTTTGAGTATCTCCAGGGATGGGGACTCCACAACCTCCCTGGGAAGCCCTTTCCAATGCTTAACAGTCCTTTCAGTGAAGAAGTTCTTCCTGATCTCGAGCCTAAACCTCCCCCGGTGCAACTTGAGCCTGTTTCCACTTGTCTCATCATTCCTTACTGGGGAGAAGAGACTGACCTCCACCTCGCTACAACCTCCTTTCAAGCAGTTGTAGAAAGTGCTCATGTCTCCCCTCAGCCTTCTCTTCTCCAGGCTAAACAATCCCAGCTCCCTCAGCTGCTCCTCATACAACTCGTTCAGACACATGCAAATCAGCACTCTGGGGTTTTTTTGGCCTCAGAAGAGTGAGAGTCATTTTGGCTGCACACCTAAAGCAAAAGTGCTCAGCACATCATTTAAAAGAGCTGTGTGCAATGCAGAGATTGGTCAGGGCTCCTTAGGGAAGACGTCACATTCACACACCGTGTTCCTGCCTGTTCTGCCAGTGCTGGGGCTGGGCTGCTTCATGGCACCAAGAGGCAACACAGGGCATCTGCATGGCCTGGGAACTGAGCTCTGCTCTCAGCTCTCAGCCCAGACACTGCCCTAATCATAGAATCATTTCATGTGGAAGACACCTTCAAGCTCATCCAGTCCAGTCTTTGTCCCAGCCCTATCAACCACTAGACCATTTCCCTCAGCGCAACATCTACCTGGACCCCTGGAGTGGTCTCTGAAACCCGTTCAGGGACGGTGACTCCAGCACCATCCTGGGCAGCTGTTCCAATGCCTGACAGCCCTTTAAGGAGAGAAATTCCTCCTCACATCCAGCCTCAACATCCCCTGGTGCAACTTGAGGCTGTTTCCTCTTGTTCTATTACTTGTCACAAGGGAGAACAGACTGACTCCCAGCTCGCTACGACTTCCTTTCAGGTAGATGTAGAGAGCAGCAGCATTTACTCATTCCTGGTGTCTTTCTGATGATTTTAAACAGTACGAATTTGGTGAATGAGTTTTGTGACAGTTAAATAACTTGAACTAGCAAAAAAAAAAAAAACAAGACAGAATTGTTGAAATTAGGAGTTGGACTGTTACCTCACAAAAGAGTTAACTTATCTCTGGCTTGCAGCTGCCTAGAAAGTGCAGCCAGCACAAAGTATATGACAGGGCTGAATAAATCTTACAGAAACTATCACTTTATTAAAAAGCACATCTGCAGTCAACCAGTTTCAATATTTTGTTTCCTCCAAATGGCAGATTATGGGTTTTTTTTAAGGCCTCGATTTAACTTTGCTCAAACCAAGAGATGACAAATACCATGACACATTTTGCTCAGAAAAAGGCCAGCAGCTCGTTCTGGGTGCAGTTGCAGCAAAGGAGAATTTGGCGTGCAGCAGCTGAGTTGAATCTGTGCTTGTTTCCCAAGGCTTCCAGGCACACAGATTTTGAAGCTTAGGTCATGGTTTTTTGTTTTTTTTTTTCTTTTCTGGAGTAAGAAAGGCATTTCTCAAATCATGTTGTTCTGCCCACAAAACCCAACGTCAAACCACATGATGCTTTCCTTCATACAGAAAAAAAATATACAGACAAGCCTCTAGCTCACATTGGGAAGGGAAAAAAACACCTTTCCTCCTTTGCAAAACTAAGTTAGAGCTACACCAATCCCTTTGAGTTCAAAGTTCCTTCAAGTGGGAAGGAAAGAGTGACTTTAAACTCTCAGTCAATCAGAACAAGTTTGGCTTTTTTTCCCCAAATGCTCCTAAGGAAAAATGTTCTATTTTTTACTTTCTCTTGAGCCTTTCAGGCTGCAAGGTTCCTAAAATTCAATGAGCTTCTTCATTGAACCCTGCAAGTAGCGAGTCAAAGCTCTCTCACATACCATAATACCAACAGCACTAGGGCTTCTTGACAAGGATGGCCTTGTGTCTCTTCAGCAGCTGGGTGCTGGTTTCTGGGGGACAGGCAGTGCTGCCAGGGAGCAGGAATATGCAGCACCAGGCTTCAAGCATGCTCTAGGCAAGGAGCACCCTGTGATCCTGAGAGGTCAACCCCTTTGTGCCAAGTACCTGCCCGGAGCACCCTGTGCTCCTGAGAGGTCAACCCCTTTGTGCCAAGTACCTGCCCGTTTGGTGTACGAGGCAACAACACCCCCAGGGACAAGTCCTGTCACCTTTGCTTATCATGAAAACGTCCTTTTCCCAGGAAGGGAGGACCTAGAGATGTAATTGCTCTTTGTCCACCCTGATAAGGAGTTGGTGTCTGGAGTCAGCCCCTCCAGAAGCAGAGATGGGCACAGGAACGAGCCTATGGCTGACACTGGAAAAGAACAGCAGGCAGTTGGAAGAAGCTGGGGAAATGCACAGTTGAGGAGGAATCAGAGAGGGAAAGGCAATGGGTCTTGGACTAATTTGGGAGAAAGGAGAAGAATATATGTTGGAGATCACAGAGGAGTTACAGACTCCCCAGGGCACTGCCAGCAAGAGCCCTTAATCTATGCATTAAGTGGAATTTCTGCCAGTGCAGCAGCTCTGCACACTAGGAGAGCTGCCAACAAGCATCCTGCAGTGGCTCAGGAGCGTATCTCACCACCTCTTGTCCAGGATGCCCTGGTTAATCTTTGCTTTCTTTTGGGACACTATTTGTGCAGCCAGTCTCATGGCAGGCACAGCAGGGTCATCTTTCCCTGATGACAACACTGCTCTGTGCTGAACATCTTTGCTTGTCAAGTGTTACTCCTGTAATAACAGCCCTGGAGACTACACTGAGTCAGTGTCCTCCCTTGAGGGGAGCATCTTCTGCTCAAAAAGAGGAAACTAAATGTGATCCAGGAAAACAATGTCTTAGAGCTTAATAAATTACACATTCCTTATTAGCTAGAGATTCCTCTTCGGAAGACACTCTCATTTTTGACATGGCGTCAGAGCAGAGGCTGCAAGGAAGGCAAGAAGAGAAGGAATAGGTGAGGAGGAGCTTCCAGGATGAGCCTGTTGTTATGGCATGGTGTGTCTCCCTGCAGTAATCATTGCCTGAACTTTAGAAAGGTGCTCAAATCCATTAACTGCTCGTTTTAGTTAATCACCACAGATGCTTTCAGGCCAAAAGGGCACTGCAGCAAAGGTAAGCAACAACTACACTTCATCAAAGCAAAGGTGATTTTGATTCCTCTTGAACAAGAGAGCTAGGGAATAAACACTCCATTTCTTAATGTCACATGTACACGGTTCCTTTCTTTTCAACAGGCACTAGAGGGAGCAGCTTTAATAAGTACTAGAGATGCATATGAAACTTGCTATCAATTCCTTATCATTTCAGCTATATTGAAGTGTCAGATTAGTAAAGATTTGACCCGAAAGAGGCTTGGAGTTAAGTGTGGGAGCTGGTAGTAGTTGACAAATTGACCCTTGACCACTAAAAAAACATATTGCATGGTATTGTAAAAGCTAAAAGTCACACCCACGGAATTAAACGCACATTATCCTTATTCACCTGAGTGGACTGTACTTTAATTTCCAACTGAAAAAGCACTCTCAAATACCTGTAATGCTAATCTGCCATATATAGTTTGTGCTCCCCAAATGAAGCCAGACCTAGAAAGCCGGGAGCAGAAAAGTTACAAATGTTGAAATCAGCACATTTGGTTTTCAGGTCAAGCACCTTGACTTCACAACCATGCTCCAGAAGAGTGGTGTTTGGTTATATCACAATTGTGAGGAGGAAGAGGCAGAGTTAAGGAGTAAACAGATTTGTGGGTGTTGTGTTTTAGTGAACTGGCTATTGAGGTAGGGGTAAGGAAAGGTCAAAGGCTTCAGGAGCATTGTCCTGGTGCAGTCACATGTAGCACATTTTGACCTAAGGCCGGTCAAAAGGGGATGCTCCAGACATTTCTGCATCCAGTTCCCACAGGCAGTGGCAGCCAAGGAAGGGGACAGAGAGGAGCACTGGGCCTTTCAGTGGCATCTGGAGCCTCCCATCACCAAATGCAACATCAGGAAAGGAAGCATTATGATGGCTAAAGCTCAAAACAGAGACTAAAGGTGAGATCCTGTTTCCCACTGAGGACAGTGTTGTCTCAGGCTTTCAGTGCTTGTTTGCCTTCCCCTTAAGTGTATCCCTTTCCTGTCTGCAGAAGTAGCCAAAAAATACACACACAAGAAACAGGAGCATCCAGTGGAGTGAGGGATGTGCTCACAAACTCTGTTCAGAACAATCATATAAATAACACAAGAGACAGTGTGGCCCTGTGTTAAGAGATAACATTTTTCATGTGCCCATTCTACTAGGCCCTTCCAGGAAGGCTCCATTAAAGACTGAACAATAGTTATTACTTGTGTTATTCAAGTATTGGTATTACATAAAGGCAAATAAAGCTTAGCAGGCAGATGGGGGTCTGGTAGATAATCAGGATTGTTTCCAAAGGAGAACAATCCCCCTCCAGGGAATCTGTTTCAGAGGGACAGGGAACTGCTGAGGAGAGCCCAGCATAGGACCACCAAGATGATCAAGGGAATGGTGCATCTTCCTTATGAGGAAAGGCTGCTGGGATTGGGGCTGTTTAGTCTGGAGAAGAGGAGACTGAGGGAGGATCTCATTAATATTTACAAGTATCTAAATGGTGGGTGTCAGGAGGTTGGGACATCCCTTTTTTCTGTTGTATCTGGTGGCAGGACAAGGGGTAATGGACAGAAGCTGGAACGCAAAAAGTTTCATTTAAACATGAGGAAAAACTGTTTCACTGTTGAGGTGAGGGAGCCCTGGCACAGGCTGCCCAGGGAGGGTGTGGAGGCTCCCTCTCGGGAGGTTTTCAAACCCACCTGGATACGTTCCTGTGTGACTTGATCTAGGTGGGACCTGCTTTAGCATGGGGGTTAAACTAGATGATCTCTAAAAGGCCCCTTCCAACCCTACCATTCTGTGATATCTAGACATTTGTGTTAGAAAGTTTTCTGCTTCTCCCTCTTGCACATCATTGCAGAATTATCTACAGTTAAGTTAGAGCTGAAGAAGTAATTAAAAAAAAATTACAAAGTTGAGGAGATAAACTCTAGGATGACAAGAAAAGAAAAAGCTAAGGACCCAAATCCACTGAAGGTGCAGCAGTCACAGAATTAGCCCTGGAAAGCCCCTTTTGCCATACTACCAGGTCCTGCTTGCACCGGGTCATTGAGACCTGGGGCAACACCTTCCCATCTTCTATGTGCTGGTTTGCTATTCCTAGAGCTAACCCAAACCATCCAGATTGATGGCCAGATAAATCCTCGCCATCCTCCACTTTCTTCACAAACATTATCTTACACATCCTTCAAAGTGCTCTGTGAAGTCCATGTGAGCAGCAAAATGGAGGCAGAGCCCTCCACAGCAGCACCAAACCCTCAACCAGCGTCTGTCTTCAGAAATAATGCGGCACCTACAGGCACAGTCATCACCTCCATGTGCCTTTGCACACGATGCACATGCAAAGCTCATTTGTTGGGATAATGTACGTGCATGTTGGGGTCCCATGTCCTCATCCATCTGAAGGCACCTACAGCTTTTTCATTAACTTGAGCAGGACTCTTTTTCCCCATGGAGAACATGCTTCTTCTGCCTCTTAAAAGCATCCCAGTAATTTAGACAAACACTCACAGAAGAAAGATTTCCTTCCTGAGGATCAGATTCTCAGCTCCTAAAAGAGTGCTCCAGGCACCATGTTATGGACCAGAGAGCAAACATTTATGGTACTGCAGGCTGGTCGCCTGGCAGCCACATGGCAACCCAAATTTGTGGCTTGACTGAAAGACCACTTCTAAGCTTAACACTAAAAGAAGGACTGAGCTCCTCAGAGGAGACAGCATGAAGAAGGCTCAGTTTTCCAACTCAGCTTTACACAGGCTAGCGACTAAGTCATCCCCTGCCTACTTCAGCCAGGGGTAATCCTGGGTCTGCAGAGAGGCTCTATCTGAGGAGCATAAAAGCAAAGCATTTAGGCCCTCCATCATTTAGGCCTTCCTGGGGTTAGGCAGCAGCTAAATGTCACTCAGCTGGACTAGAAAGTTGTTCACAGGGAAGGCATTGTGTTTCGTGCATGGGGTATGTGAGTCCCTTCATGAGCTTGGCCCTGCTTTGAACCAGCCCATGGAAGTGAATCCAGGCGGACGCGTGCCCTTCTCCTACTGCTGCTGTGTTCCTCACCCATTGCACTTCAACAACGTGTGGGAAATCATTACTCTGATCAGCTTCACGTTATCTCCTTTTTCAAAAGTGTGTCACGATTTGTTTCCATAGGCAAACCTATTTGAATCACATCAGGTCTGGGGTTTTAAGTGGGGCTAAGCAGGATCAGCTGGGCAGTGGTAGGAGCCTGAGTTTGCACTCTCGAGTTATTTACTTTCCTTTTCAAGTGGTTATTTTGGAAAGAATTAGCAGTGAGTTTCTACACTGCCCCTCCCAGATGAATTACAGTTCACCACCACCACACAACTGCTTGATTCTTTGTACTATCTAAGAGGAAATTACTTTCTTTATCTTTGAATATATGATTAAAAAACCAGATTGCAGCCCATAAAACCAGCTCTCTGCTTGCCTTTCATCATTGTGTTCCTGGGATGACCATGCAGGTCGTTCACTGGCATGTTCTTCTACCTTCATCCTGCACAAAAGTGATTATTTGTATGAACACCAGCTTTTTATAGCTCTTCAAAAGCAAGAGAAGGAAATCTTTGGTGTAGAGCCGAGTGACAACAACCACCACTACCAAAAGAGTCAATGCAACATCTCCCCTAACACATTTTAAGTGCTGGGGACACTATTGAAGAATTATGGGATGCTAAACTACCTATTGTCAAAACAGGGTAGATACCAGCTTTCAGTCAGTTTGCCATTCAGTGGGAAGCTGCCCTCACAGGTGCTCGGTGCTTCCCTTTCCCTATGGAAGCAAGCACTATATTTGCCAACCTCCATGTAGGAGAAGTTTTACGAGTTGTTAATTTCTCATGTCTTCTCATTCACTAGCTGAGTTTTCTTCATGTACTTCATGAGACAGACTCACTTTGCAGAAGGACAAGGGGTAATGGGATAAAGCTGGGACACAAAAAGTTCCATTTAAACATAAGGAAAAACTATTTTACTGTTGAGGTGAGGGAGCCCTGGCACAGGCTGCCCAGGGAGGGTGTGGAGGCTCCTTCCTTGGAGGTCTTCAAGATCTGCCTGGACACGTTCCTGTGTGACCTGATCTAGGTGAACCTGCTTCTGCAGGGGGGTTGGACTAGATGATCTCTAGAGGTCCTTTCCAACCCTACCATTCTATGGTTCCATGCTAAGACATTCTCTGACTACTTTTCATACCCTTAAGGATATTTCTTTTTCCTTTTTGAACATAACACAGGAATTAAGGCTGTCCAAGATGGCCACAAAACTTTGCAATTTATTCTTGAAGCCCTTCCAAGTGAGTGTTTTATTCTGTGTAAGTAGGCAATATGACCATTAACAGCAAGAATGGCACACTAAGGGAATGGATGTGATACAAAGAGCACTAAAAGGAACCCCTCATGACTATGAGGGTAGCTTCTACATTCAGCTGCTTTTACAAGAGATGAGTGGTGGAGTTCAAACGCATGCTACATCCTCATAAAACAGTCTGCTCAACCAGTTAGCTCTGCTAAAATCATACCCACCTTATGACTGAATTATTTACTTAATAAAGTACTCAGGTGCTTTGACAAGACTTTTTTCCCCCCCATCTCATTACTTCCAAAGGAAGAAGGTAAGTTTCATTTTGCTGCTACTTCTGCCACCAGAAGCAGAGCTCTCCAAGAACACAGATGTATGCTTAGGGAAGGTATCACTGCGATTATTAGAGCAATGCAGCACCAGCTATTTTAGAAATAGTACTATCAGTGTTTTACTACAGCTACTCTTTCAAGCAGTGACCAAACACAAAGAGATCCAAGTCTTGCCCAAAGGAAGCTACTGCCTGTTTAGCCAGAGCACACATACTTCTTTTTGACCCTTTAAGGGCCACAGTCAGTGCAGCAGATGTTCAGAGACATACCCTGTGTGCTCACTTGGACTAGGTCAGGCAACCAGGAGTCAGTGATTCCCTAGAAATCCCTCTTCTCTTCTTTTCTTGTTTTGTTTAATCCCTGGGACAATTCTTTTCTCATGAAACACAGAAGTCAGGAATTGATTGCATTGATACTGCTGTGAGTACACTCTTACTCACCCAGGAACTACCAGGACCTACAAGAGGATAAAATCAGTTTATCAGAACCTAGCCCTTAATATGGAAAGCAAACAGAAAGTCATCCTATGAAACATGAGGCCCAGAACTGATAAGAAATAGTTTCTTGTTCACCAATTAGAGAAAAAAAAGAGCAACCCACAATCAAATCCAACCGATTTGCCAAGATCTAAATCTCCTCACCTGCACATTGCCTCAGCCAGAGGAAAAGAAGAGGGGAAGGAAAAATGTGCTAACACAAGAGGAAAACAAGCAAAACTGAAAGGAGACGGGGAAATCATAGTTTTTAATGTTATTAATGCAAAAAAAGCTGCTTAAGCACATAAGATGTCTTTGTCTCTTCATTCCCATGATAAAAATGTACTCATTTCCAGAGGTGTTAGCAAGTGAGCTGGGAGTTTTTGTGGGATTGTTGCTGAATCAGTTGTGCCCTTCTGGCACATTAGTGGTGGTAACAACAGACAGGACTGTGCTGATGTACAGTGTAAGGAAGGATAAAAGCAGCGTGTTAAGAAAACTGCTGTGGCACAAGTCAAAAGGCACAACCCTCATTATTACAAGGTCACAGCTTAACCACCTCTACAGAGCCTGGCATCAAAAACATTTACATCACAGGGCATTTTACTTCAGTCCATTTCTTTCCTACTGTTATTATCACCATTTTCCCCAAATGATTTACATCTCTGCTTAGAGCAAGCATTCTTTCCCATGGTAAGAACACAAAAACAAGGAAGAGAAAAAACATACAATATGACTCACAACCATAGCCAGCCTCAAATATTTATTCTTCCTTCAGGCATTGATTATGCCACTGTACAGAGAACACTGTGCCACCTTCTGTAAAGTCATTTATATTTGTCTCACATCCTATTCTGTTTTTCCTTCCTTTGGATGGTTATTATGAGGAGGAAGGATCTCTTCCAGGTTGCTAACATTAGGACATGCCATCTCACCTTTTATGAAAGCGGTCTCATCCACTTCTTGTATTCATTGTCATACCTCTAGCCCTTAAAGGGTCCAATTTGACAATGATTCATCTCTTTTTTTAATAGGTTTGCATGAGTAACGGCTGGTTTTCTGTTTTGCTCACCTCCACAAAGTCTACAGGACTGTCCTCCAACCCCGACCAACGTTCTGCTCTAACAGGTGTAATGGACTCAGGCTCTCCACAGAGCATATGCATGTGAAATAGCAAAAGTTATTTAGGCTGACAATAAAAACCTCTTGCTGCTACACCAATCTATTAAAAAGAAGAAAAATCCAACAACTTACTTTTCCCCAAAACTGCTGGGGAACTGTAATTCTGGTCCTGTTGCATGAACTTGCTTTGCCTTCTGCCACCTACTAGAAGAAAGCCTGGAAAAAGGACTAAGGCTCTGTATCACTTTCACCACCCACAAACAAACTCCAGCATTTATAAACACTTTTCTGTTTGTTTGTTTGTTTCTACTTGTTCTGGAATTGTAGAGAATTCTTTTACCAATGGTTAAGTCTGACATCTGTTCATGGGACAAGACTGGATGCCTCACAAAAGCATGCCAAGCCAGTCTAATACCAATCTCCATACCACCACTTCTCAGAAAGGCACAGCCATGCTCTAGGGGAGAAGAGGGCACCTCCTAAAGGACAGCATTTTAAGAGCAACCTTTGACCCAGCCAAGATCAAAGATGTCACAGATACTACTGAATGAGAGCCTGTGCTTCCAATGCTGCTGACAACTCAGTGACAGTTTGCAGTAGAAGGTCCTGGAAAGACAAAGTAGCCATAGGTAGCCACAGACAGCTACTAAATTCATCATGGAGCTGGCCAGAGCCATGAGGTCCACCAATACATTTCCTTAAACTTCTATCCATCTAGATCCATCTTAGAGGACAGAAAGGAGGAAAAGTGAAAAGCCAGATACAAACTCTGTATAGCTACAGGCTTCCTAGGTTGTTTTAGTGGATGAGATAACCCTGAAGAAGCCTTCCATGTTTTAAGAATCACAGAATCACTGAGCAGCCTGTTCCAGTGCTCCCTCATCTGAACAGTGAAGAAGTTTTTCCTTATGTTTCTTTGGAACCTCTTATGTTCCAGCTTGTACCCATTACCTCTTGTCCTACCATTGGCCATCACTGAGAACAGCCTGGCTCCACCCTCCTGACACTCACCCTTTATGTATTTGTAAACATGAATGAGGTCACCCCTCAGTCTCCTCCAAGCTGAAGAGCCCCAGCTTCCTCAGCCTTTACCATAAGGGAGATGCTCTACTCCATCATCTTTGTGACCCTGCGCTGAACTCTCTCCAGCAGCTCCATGTCCAGCTCCATTCAGCCAAAAATGGCTCCTTCACAGTAAAAGCTACACTCCCCTTCCCCCTGAGATTTCTTCAATCTTCAACCCAAGGGTTAAAGTCTAAAAAAAAACCAGACTTTGCACCCCTGAGTCAGATAAGCAAGATATGAGAAAGAGATAGGGCCAAATATAAAAAAAGAGGAGCAAAAGGGTAAGTCATAGTAAGTAACAGGGAATGAGAGTTACAGTAAAATCAGCTGGACAGTTTGGAATAATCTCCTTTGAGTGGTTAATCATTGACTCCATGGTGGCCTTGAAGAAACAAACAGGGCAGGAGGATGTAACTTCAGGTGATGAATTATGCACAAGTCCATCCCATGGCTGAACTAGGCAAAGGAGAGTGTAAGAGACTTGACTCCACCTCTCCTCCCTACAAGTGGGGCCCAGAAAAATGAGGCAGCAACAGGGCTGGAAGAGACCGATCAAAGAGCCTGACTTGAGGTAGCAGCCAAGTCTACATCTTCTTTGAAAACAAGACTGCTGTTTCCTCATCCGACTTTAGAGGACATCCAAAAATACTGAAGTTCCAAAGGGGTCAACCTCTTTCTGGAAAGGACAGTTTTAAGAACAGGCAGTAAGCATATCTCATTTACAGCAACTAATTCATTTGTTGCCAACTGTCTGATAATCTTTTTTAACCAAGAGCTACGAAGCAAAGCAAGATTGCAAGATGGGGCTCACACTTTACAGGAGGATTATGGCATGTAAAGATAAGCAGAGAAAGGTTCAGTCCTGATGTAACTGCATTTCTGGTTTACACATCTGCTGCAGTAAAAAAACCACATCACATCAAAGAGAAAGGATTTTCTTGCTGTTAACAGGAGTGCCTGGGACTCAGGAGACTGATGTTCACTTCACAGCTCTGTTTGGAGGTGGCCACCTTAGATAACTTTACCAAAATTGTGTGATTTCCTTGTAATTCCATGAATCAAAGGTAATAATTCTTCCCTACCCCTCTGGGACTGCTCCAAGAAACTGGTTGTGTGGGCAACAGGTAAATTCCAGCTGATCCAACCTCAGTAGCTGCAGAGCTCAAGCAGCAGTGGTGTGACCCTTATTCTGCAAGGGTGAAGTATCAGCAGCCCTTTCCTGCTCTTCCTTCAGGAGCCATCAATGGCAGCTCCCATGCCAGAGCTGGCTTCTCCACAGGGAGTAACACTCGCCTGCATGGGCAGCATGGACCAGCCACTTGGTGCTTTCAGTGAGGAAATGGTGACAGGCCAGATAAAAGGCCTTGAGTGACCAGCTGCTCCATGGCAAGCCAGATCATGGCTCATTTCCAACTGCCCTAGCAAACACACACACACACACACACACAAGGATATTTATATCCATGCAAGCAAGCAGGGATGTATCTATGCTTACCCCAGCAAATGGGAATCAGCGCTTCTCTTTTGAGCTCCCGGGGATAACCTTTCACAAGTAAACAACCTGCTCTGCTCCGAGAGGGATTTTTATAAAGAACTGAGATTACAATGGGCTTAATCATGATTAAACACTGATCTGGCTCAATCTAGTCAAAAGCAGACAAAAGATAAATAAAAAACCACCAGCAGATGCATTTCATACTGGAAATTCTGGAACCTCAATTGACGTCACACTTTTTATGTGCAGATAATATCTCGAGGAAACAGTACACTGGAGCAAGGAAACAAAAGCAAATCTCTAGTTAAAATTCTCCATTTGCTGTGGAGAAAGGAGAAGGCTACAGCAGGGAATGCACAGCGTGGCAGCTCAGCATTTTCCAGACCTGTTTTTGGCTGTAGCTGAAATGGCATTGTTAGAGGGACGCCACTAGAAAGAAAGAAGCGATCCCTTTCGTCCTCATCTCCTTGGTCTCACCCTGTAAAAGTGGCCAACGTTAGTCCTTGCACTTCCCCTCAGCCAAAAGCTGCTTCTGATGGATGACAGGCAGGTTCCTTTTTGTTTATCGCAATAATGCCACTTTCTCAGTGTCACCCCAGCTGTGGTTCCTCGATTCCTCAGGCACAGTATGAAAATGATGCATGATAGGAAGAGTTTGCATCTAGTGAACATCTCCCAGATGAACATCTGGTTGTTCCCATGAGTGAAACAACCCAGGAAACACACTCCAAACTATGGAAGACAACTCCAGCCATCAGTAATGCTGATGGAAGTGGAAAAAGTAAAAAAAAAAAATGAGCACAGGACTGCTTGCTTTGCTAAGCTTTCCATGTTATTCAACAGGTTAAAGATCATAGAATCATACAATGGTAGGGGTGGAAGGGGCCTTTAGAGATCATCCAGTCCAACCCCCTCTGCAGAAGCAGGTTAACCTAGATCAGGTCTCATAGGAACATGACCAGGCAGGTCTTGAAGACCTCCAAAGAGGGAGACTCCACAACCCCTCAATGTTCTCTTCTAGGAAAGAGAAGGCATTCTTCATATGAAGGGAAGTATGTGAAGAACAAAAAAGAAATCTACCTGCAGGAGAAGGCTGATCAGAGTTTTCACATTCTGTCATCTCAAACTTCATGTCCACACTGGCAGAAATGCCCAGGAGATGACCACGTAACACCTGGGCAGCAGACAGAAGAGATTTGTACTAAGATGGCTAGAAGCTACACAGCTGCCTCCCTGGGAGCCTAGCACATGTATCCTGTGCTTCACAGCTACAGGACCTCCACTTCCAAACACGAGGTGAAAGACTGGTGTCAATCCCTTTTGATTTGTGACCTCCGAAACTTCTCCAGTGAAGGTGAAAATCCCCATACAGACAACATAAGCCTACTGATAATTACTTTGTTCTTCTCACTGACCATCTGGACGTGGCTCACAGTGCGTAAGTTCACCACCACTGGCAAGGGACAGATCTTGAGAGCAAACCTGATGCTACTCTCATCCTGATGATTTTCGAGCTGCAAGTCATCATCAGCTTTGATAATATCAACCCTGAACAAAATGTCAATCCTTGTCCCAGCTCCTCCTGTGCTTCAGCCCACCCAGCCTCTCTCTCACAATAGCCTAGATCTGTTCCAACTTCAAGCAGAACAATCACTGCTTTGCAGATGAATTCTACAATTCCAGCTGCAGATCAGAAGTACATGTTCTAGATGGAAAGCCAACAAACAGCTCTGCATATGGAGTCAGGTGGACAGTCCTTCCTCATCCAGAGGAACCACAGATGCACTTGCTTAAGAATACACAAATAGGAAAATAGTGGGTTACTGTTGTTTGTTCCCAAAGCAGGCTGACCTTATAAAAGGCTGTTAAACATAATGCTGTTGTCCAGATTATTTAACTTTCCTCAATAATCTACCTCTAAAAGAGCTCAAAAGCCCATGTTAACATCTCAGAGGCCCAGGAGGAAACATTTGACAGAATATATTCTCACACTATGGGTGACTCTTCTTGCACATTCTACTGGCATCAAGCAGCAACGAGAGGAATCATTTTGGTGTACTTGCTGCTTATGGAAGAGGAACGCAGATCTAAATGCTAAAACAGCAACCACTGTGAAATGTCACCTGGCTAGGCAGTTCAAAGAAAGTACTCAAAACCACACTGGGGCAAGAGCGTCTCTGGGGACCTCTCCCAGAGCTGTGCTTCTGGAAGAGGAAGAGATGCTTCATGCAGATCACGGTGCAAACAAACCTGCATGCCTGATATAGTTCTTTCTAAAGCCTGAGTGGCCCTGAACCCTTGCAGGGACAAGGCTGTTCTGCCAGCCTTCCCTTGGCATTAGTTCATTACTGTCCCGAGCAAACAGCAGCAGCACTTCCAAAACAAAGGCATGTCAGCAATGCAGTCCCACAGCAGCCAGGGAGAGCCCACTGAGGACACAAGGGCAGAGCAAACAGATGGATCTGAAGGTTCAAGGCAAGATAAAATACAGGTAAGCATATGCTTAGTTTTAAGCTGCTGGTGAGACCACTCACGTGGAGTTCCTACTGGAACAGGTCTGATGGGCTTTGGCCAAAACAAACACAAACAAGCCTGTTTCTGACTCTTGTTCTTTTCTACATGAACTGGACCTGTTTCAGCAAGAGCAATTATGATTTTCTCATTCTTCTTAATCACAGCAAGTGTGGTGCTGGGGTCCAGCTCCAAAAGGAGCATCCCTTTCTGCAGTGCCTACCAGCACCCATGGCACCTCACAGAAACAAACCAGCTGAGGAGCAGCATCCAAGTGGCAGACAAGCTTGTTCCAAGCCAGGACAAGCTGCAGTTAAATCCAGCCCATCATCCCTTCTGTCTCAGCAGCTCCAGGCACAAATGCAGCCAAGTGTGCTAAGTCTTCAGCTTGAAGAACCATTTTGGCTAGTGCTCTTTAGCTTAGAGAAGAGGAGACTGAGGAGTGACCTCAGTAACGTTTATGAATACATAAAGGGCAGGTGTCAGGAGGATGGAGCCAGGCTGTTCTCAGTCATGGCTAATGATAGGACAAGGGGCAATGGGTATAAACTGGAACAGAAGAGGTTCCAAAGAAACACAAGGGAAAAGTTTCTTCAGTGTGAGGGTGATGGAGCACTGGAACAAGCTGCCCAGATGGGTTGTTGAGTCTCATTCTCTGGAGACATTCCAAACCCACCTGGATGAGCTCCTGTGTGACCTAGGTGATCCTGCTCTGGCAGGGGGGTTGGACTGGATGATCTTTTGAGGTCCCTTCCAACCCTTCAGATTCTGTGATTAACTTCAAATGTGATTTAATGCAAGTAGTCTGAAGCAGGAAAACTAGTGTGTGCCAATAAGCCTTTCTGAGGCTTTCTATTCACCAGCATGCTTTTATTCAC
The DNA here is from genome assembly GCA_013401255.1 of Urocolius indicus. Lineage (NCBI taxonomy): Eukaryota > Metazoa > Chordata > Aves > Coliiformes > Coliidae > Urocolius > Urocolius indicus. The sequence goes on from WBNH01008222.1 coordinate 57,053, forward strand.
TCTGGGTTTCCACACAATTGTCAAAAATATACAGCAACATTTTCAAAGCTAAGCATGGCATTTTAGAAATAAGAAGGTTCCAAAAGTTCAAGACCATCTACAACACATAAGACAAAGAATTTTTGAGTTATCATGTCCATAGCTACCTTAAAGAAAAATCCTCTTCAAAACCCACAAAAATCAACCTTGCAATGAACATTAAACCATTATCATTTAATAACATTCTATATTCCTGCAGTATAATGCAGATAAACAATGATTTTTGAATACAAAACCCAGCAAATGGTCTCAAGCCCTGGCTCTGCAAGCAGGTGGGACAAGGGATTTTGTTCTAGTCTTACTTTTTCTCCCCTTCCTCTTGTATTTAAAAAATAAAGACAGCAAATTTCTTTGAACTTACATAATTCCACCCTGTTATTTTCCAGAGGGCTCAACTGGCCTGTTAAATTCTTTAAGCTTGGCATTGTATGAAAGCAGATATCAAATATTCAGAGAGCTCAATTTAGAAAGATCATTTTTCTGAGGCCAAGCCTTTCTGAAGAGCTTCCTGCAGAGCTCCAGACAGTGCCTCTAACAGCTATTCCCAGCAGGCTAAGGTCACTCACCCTTGCCAGGCCATGTTTTAGGAGGCATTGGGCCAAAGGGAGGTACAGGCCTGACAGGGAGGTGAGAAGTGTACAGGGTGTGAGGTGCCAGAGAAGCTGACTGCTGTCAACAAGGACAGTTTGTGAATATTAACCTTTTTTTTGCACAACAAGTATTTGTGAACCACATCTCCATCATGTGCAAAAACCCCCAGTATCATCTGCCTAGTCTTCTGTTGGTTGCTGCTTTTTAATACAGTTCACCTCTTTGGGTCAAAATCAGAGTCTGCCAAAGTCAATAAAGAAGTGTCCCTCTCCAAGTAACTGGGATGTACGTAGGACCTCTGCAGAAGGCATCTCCTGACAGGGGCAAAGCAAGGAGCTGAAGCACCTGCAGACATTCATCTTTGCGGTTCAAATCATCTGCTTATCCCAGGTGTTCTCAAGGAACTGATTTGGGAAAGGTAACATGGGCAGGCTAGAGGCATTGCTTACCCCAAGCTCATGGTAAAACCAGAAGTCACCAAAAGCATAAGGTCAGCTTGGAGAAAACATTGCCCGTCTGATTTCACATATTATGTAGCTACAAAGATGTTCTATTTGATGCTGCATGGTCTTCCATAAAGTTAGGAAGCCCAGCTAACAGAGAGATTTGAAAGCTGAAATATATTATGACAGTTATATTAGATGTATTTTTAAATACCTTTTCCAGCGCTTCTCTATCGACCAGCTCCTGCACAGCCAAAAGCTTTATACTGCAAGGAAAAACACAGAGAAAAAAATGTAATGAATCACTCCACTGCAAGCATTTCAAATATATAAGTAACAGCAGAGCTGAGACTCTTTTTTTTTAATCTTCATAGAATGGTAGGTGTTGGAAGGGATCATCTAGTCCAACCCCCCTGCCAAAGCAAGTCAGGTCACACAGGAACGCGTCCAGGCAGGTCTAGAAGACCTCCAAGGAAGGAGCCTCCACACCCTCCCTGGGCAGCCTGTGCCAGGGCTCCCTCACCTCAACAGTAAAATAGTTTTTCCTTATGTTTAAGTGGAACTTTTTGTGTTTCAGCTTCATCCCATTACCCCTTGTCCTGTCACTATCTTCTTACTTCACAAAAGAGACTGTAGAGGTACAGATAGAAAAAGTGCTCAGGATATAATAAAGCAAAGCAAGAGAGAAGCAGTGTTAATTTGTTTGCTTTGAATAAGATGTCTCACATAGGTTTCCTGTTTTTGTTTTCCAGATACAAATGTATCTGTGTTCAGTTTACAGAGAAACTGCATTAGTGATTCCATTTTTAATACCTTAAATTACACTGAAGGATCTTTTGAATCACAAACACAGAGAAAGACTAACACTTTTATTGCTTTTAATCAGCTTTGTTCTTCAGTATCACCAGGTTTCTCTGAGTCCCAGAACAGCCACTCCCAGAGATTTACGATATTACGTATGAGGTACAGCAACTATGACAGCCCAGCTCCAGAAATTTGATGGAGATGAAGGAAATGGGTGTAATTCTTTGAAAGCAGGGTAGAGAGGTAATCAGTAATTATTATTCTTGTAATGCCATTTGCTAATCAAACCCAAATTTCTTCACCTATTGAATCTTCTCTAAGTTTACCCCTAGAGGCTAAATCCTGCACACTGAATGTTGTTTACTTCAACAAGATTATGAGAGCTAATCCAGCAGGATTTTGCCCTGTAAAACAGGTAAATTCACAGCTAAATCAAGGTATGTAGAAGAACCTTGCACAATATCTATATTGTCATTTTAATGAGTAATTAGAAATTATCAGTCCTCCTTTAACTTCAGTTACTTGCACATGTCCCCGTGTAGTGCAAAAGCTCAATCCTTTCCCTGCTAAGGAAGTTCAGGAAAAGATCTTGTTGCATCCCCACAAAACTGCAGGGCTCACAGAACAGATATGGACTCGAAAAGCATTGGCAAAGCACTGTCAGCAGGTCGAAGGAGATGATCCTTCCCTTCTACCCAGCACTAGTGAGGCTAGAACTCCACCTCCCCATCCCTGAACACTCCCCATCAAAGATCCACAGCAGCTGTCCTGGCCAGAGAGTGGAAGAGATCAACAAAACATCCACTTATGGAGACAGGAATCTACTTCAGGGCAGCACCGTTAACAATTCAGCCCACCTCAACTTGAGCTCTCTACAGCTTTGTGCTTAATCAAAGCTAACAAATCAGTTTCCTACGTGGTCAGTGAAATGCAGGAGGCATCTCACTTCCCCAGGGCAGTTCAACCCAACTGTCCTGGCATCATCCCCTGTGTCCCCTCACAGCTTGCAGAATGCTCGCAGGCTTTTTCACTCATGGAGTAGGCCACTATTGCAACTCTGACTGCTCACCCTTAGTTCAAGGATAGGGAGAGAGTTCAGTGCAGGGCCACAAAGATGATGGAGTGGAGCATCTCCCTTATGATGAAAGGCTGAGGGAGCTGGGGCTCTTTAGCTTGGAGTAGAGGTGACTGAGGGGTGACCTCATTAATGTTTACAAATACATAAAAGAGTGGGTGTCAGGAGGATGGAGCCAGGCTGCTCTCAGTGATGACCAATGGCAATAGGTACAAGCTGGAACACAATAGGTTCCTAAGAAATACAAGGAAGAATTTCTTCACTGTTCAGGTGATGGAGCACTGGAAGGGGCTTCCCAGATGGGTTGTGGAGTCTTCTTCTCTGGGAACATTCCAAACTCACTTGGATGAGTTCCCATGTGACCTACTCTAGGTGGTCCTGCACTAGCAGGGGGTTGGACTGGGTGATCTTTCATGGTCTCTTCCAGCCTTTGAGATTCTTGAAGCCCATTCTTGAAGCACCTTCCTTATCCAGTCTTAAAACCAGTTGCTGGATATATTACCCTTGGACTCCAGAGGATGATTTCCTCTACCCAGGGATATAAAAACATTTGCATGGCAGCGGAAGAATCAAATTACACATATAAATATTGTTTAAATGACTCACATCACTCTGTGGGCAGACACAGCAAAGAGTCAGTATAGTTTACAAGATTGTACTCAAGACTGTGCAAATAGTTAACACAGAAGTCTGCCAAAGGTATACACAGCAAGTTTTACTACCCTTTCAAAATCTCAGAGCATTGTTGCATAATTCTTGAACAACCACTGCCATATGTTAATTCTGTACAGCCACCTTGTAAGAGCAGCTGGCAAAACACAGCTTCAGTCCTGTCCTTCCCCTGTGGTACAATGCTCTCCAATACAGCTATTCACAGCCTAAGCCCTGAACACAAAATGTGCCTTCACTTGAATGTACTTCTAGTTTTCAGATCTCTTCAAAGCATCATAAAAAGCCTATAGCCAATGAATTATAAAACAGCCCCAGACCATACATTTCTAGTCTTTGGAGGCTGTTATTACTAAGACAGAGAAGGTGGAGATGGTTCAGAAAACATGATGGGATAATCAGGAAAAAGGCATCCTTTTGAAGCCCAACCACTACAGCAGCAGGGGCACATGATTTTCTGTTCGGTGAACACACTGGGCTGCACACAAACATTCAGCTGAACTAGAAGGTATTTAGGGAAAGTACAAAGCAAACAGAAGGTATTTTTTTTACCATCATTTTCCTTGCAATTCATCCAGGCCACAAAACAAAGATGGCATGGTCACTGGGCAAAGAAGGCACTTCCATTTAGAAAACAATGCAATGTTGTGTCCGACCCTGAACTTGAGAAGGAGCCGAGGCTGATGCACCTTGGAATACAAAGTCCAATAACATAGGCAGTAGCAACACAGTCACAGTGGAGACCTGCCCCTGAATTCAGGGCTCGCCTCTTCCTTTTGGATTGACCTCACTGTTGCAGTGCCCTTTGAAAAAAAAAGACAGGATGGGTGAGAGGGAAGTTGTTTAAAACCCATCTGGAGGCATTTCAGCTCACAGCCAGCTGGGATGCTGCAAACATTGCTTCAAGTCTGTGTGTACATAGTAAAATGGAACATTTTGCTAGTCCTTTCTGCAAGCTCTGGCTCATTGTGGGATTCATTATGCAAATTCCTTTTGAAGCCTTTGAACAAGGAACAAGAGGGGTGTGTTTTACTTTATCTCATTATGTTTACAGAGATGCTACACTCCCTTTCGGGGGTGAAGAACCTATTCAAGACATTCCCATCTTGCAGAGACTATATATGCAGAGCCAGAAGCAAACCTGAATTGAACGTTGCTACCTGATTGGCAGCAACACTGGTTTGACTCTCGGTGAGAAAGATACTTCCCTCTGCTGTTATAAATTTACAGAGATCGGTGTTTGCCCTGTACTTTGCTCTTTTCTCCTCAGGTGACACCAGGCCTTTTTTTTTTTTTTTTCTGGCTCATAAGGAATCAGCAAATGCAAATATCAGCCTCTGTACAGCCAGCTGCAAAATGTTTCTTTGCTTGAAGAATCATCACTGGTGCTGTCTCTGTCCATTAGATTCATAGAATGGTAGGGATTGGAAGGGACTTTTAGAGATCATCCAGTCCAACCCCCCCTGCTAAAGCAGGTCAACCTAGATCAGGTCAAACCACTGACCATTCAGACCACTACCTGGAAAATGGCTCTTCATAGGCAGTTATTTATTGCTATTTCTTCCAGCAATTCCAAGGAACATTAGCATGTGCTACTTTATGCAATGTCTGCTTGGAAATGCAGCTTCTTTCAAGGTTGCTGTTTTAGGGGTTTGATGCTTTGAAAAGAAATCACGCTGCTTATTCAGGCACTACCCTAATGACCCTAACCCTAACAAACACTCAAAGCAGCTCATAACTACACATGCTGTCTGTAGCTCATGTGTTTGCCAGGAACTTCAGAGCAGATCAGAATGCAATTAGTAACTGAGAGAAAAGAGGGACAATAATCTGTAAAAAAGCAGAAATGCAAAGAGAGTTACCAAAAGCCAGTGCTAGATACCAAAAGCCTAAGTTTTTGCTGTCTACAATACACCACTTAAGTATTCTGTTTATATATCATAGCATCATGTATTTCACCCTCCCCTGCAGCATGCAAACACTAACTCACCAATAAAGTCATAGAGAAAATCATAGTTCCCAAATATGGGGGTTTATTTTGGTTCCTGGAGCACTTGCTCTAATCCAGCAGCTTTAAAATACACTGGTAAGATTCGACTTGATGAAAACAACTCCACTTGTATCTAAAACCCTACTAAAAGCACTCACTGACTCCGTTTACTTACGTGATCTATTTAAACAAAAGCTATTGAAATTAATATCCTGGCACCCTGGGCACACTCAAAACTACTCGAAAACAGGCAGTGATGAGGATGAAGGACTCTCCTCCAGCCGCAAAAATATGCAAACACGATGTGCTGTCAAGGAAACACGAGACTCTCTCTTTTTCTGGCCGCGGGTGACGCACAGCTTTCTCCTCTAAGGGAATTCCTTTTGGTTTCCAGAAGATTAGTCACAGTACTGAGCAAATGCCTATAGCTTCTGCTCCTCAGGGTAGCGTTGCAATCCTTCCCTCAGTGTCTTCTTACTCAAAAAACACGTGGCATTAGGTTCCTGTCTCTAATCCCACATACCCAGGAATCATTTAAGTCTTTTCAGCAAACTTTTGCAATGCTGCAAACTTGGTGACATGTCTCTTACTGGCTGCTGCACTCCCATTCACCATGAGACATCAGCAGGTTTCATCTGCGTTAAGTTTCACCCTCCAGATTGAGGCTGCACGCCCACAAAATCCCATTTGCTCTTGCAATAGGGGATGTCAAGGCCTTCCTAAGAACCACCACAATCTTCTGCCTGCAAACCAGCAAGGATGCATCAAGAAGAGTGTAGCCTGCTCTATCCAAGAGTAGAGCATGGCTGCAGGTAACACAAGTGGCTTGACAACAGACTCATGTTGGGGTTAGTTAACAAAATGAACAAGTCAGACCCTTGAGTTATCAACTTTGTATGCTTAAATTGTATTATCTTTGCAGACTGACCACAGTCATAAATCAGTTCTGCTCTAATGGATAGGCATGAAACAAAAAAAGCCAAAAAGAATGCAGCTAAACTATATTAATGGCCCTTGGTACCTGGGTCCCTGTCAGCTGCCTGCTGTCCCCATAGCTGACCTCAGTCCCCAGCCCTCCTGCTGAAAAGGCACATTCCTTTTCATCACCATTCACATCACAGCCCGCATCGCCTATTTTCCCTGCAGTGTTTGTCAGATGGCAGGGGGAAGTAGCCATTGTGGGTACACGTTCACTGCAAGAGCTGTGGTAGGTTCCCACTGCAGTCAGCTATTAACAGTCTGAGGCTAATGGCTGTGATTAATTGTTTTCTAGTTGTTTTCAGTGTGAACAGAAACTTAGGCACCAAGCACATGTGTGTGTGTGTTATCGTGAAAGAATGGCAGGCTCCCATGATCTAAATAGGGTGCCTTTACAGGGAAGGAGTAACCTTTAACATGTTCATCAATGAGTGCACTGTAAAGAAACCATCTCCTTTTTGCTGGCATATCCCCTTTAGAAAGTTACCTTTCCCCCTCAAGACCCTATTCACTCAAACCCCAGTAAAAACAAAAGCAGATAGAAGAAAGGGGGGGGGAAAAAAGCACACTTAATGACTTTTCAGACTCATAAACTTCCCCCATCTACCCCTACAAAGTCTGACAAGGAAATAAAATTGGTTTCTCCTTTTCCACTAAAAGCATCTGCCTCTTCTCAGTCACTCCTTAAATGGAAGGAAAAAAAGAAAATCACATCCACTGCCACATCTTAATGGCTGCTGCAAGCCACCGGAGAGCTTATAAAGTAAGCTGCCGGGCTTGGATGGAGTAACCATGCCATGTCGCTTTGGGACTAGCTGCCAGCTAATGACACAACAAAATGATTTGGAAGATTCTCAGGGAAAAATAGATGTACAGTAGGAATTAGGCTACAGAATATGTATTTACTTACATTTCCTTTTTATATTGATACCTATGTTATAGTACAGTGTTTCTAGAAATACATTATATATATGTATAAATAATATACATATGCTGTTTAATTTTACACATTGTTAATACTTAACACAATTCATGTACGTAAATATATTTAGGGCTGCTTTTTTTTTTGCAGTTTCCTAGTTCAGATTAAAAGAGCCATCCCTTGATGTCTAGCCATCATGAATTTGCCTGCTGAATGGTTTGAAACCAAGCAGCAGATGGAGGCACTGCAGCTGGGAAGGGAACCAGGAGTAAATGGAAGGAGCAGAGAAGTTGAAATCCATCAAGCAAATGGGCAGCACAACACAGGCCGGACAAACATTGTTCCCTCGATGTTTGCATGCAATTATGTGAGTGATTGGAGTATTTGTCATAGGGAGAAAGTGTAATGGAACTAAAAGAGGGAAAATATGAATTATGGATGGTTACTACTGAGAGTTGAAGGGCGGAAAACAGCAGCATTACCCAAGCTAACAGGCAACTGAAATGGTTTACTCTCTGCTTTTTCCATTTCAGCAGTTCCCCAGGTCCAGGGATGCTGCTTCAACGCTCTCTCTCAGAAGATCAAGGAGAGAGATGTGTCTTTGCTACACATATGGCAAAGCCATTATTTTGCAGCACCTACAAACTTTGCATCAAGGGTTTGATTTACGTTCAGCTGATGCTGTGGTTTCAGCACAGCTCTATCATAGCAAGAACAGAACAATGAGTCCTAAACCCAGGACACTGTGTATTCCCAATTTATAAGTACAAAACCATAAGGGGAGGTTGCAAGGGCAGCAGAGTTCTTCCTAGCACTCCTGAAGGGAATAAGACCTGCTCACAAATTGACCCAAACCACAACTAGCAGCAGAAAGCATGTAAAATCCTACATATAATGAGACCTGGAAGCCACCTTCATCTTCTCCTTGGAATACCCATTCCAGCCTGTTTCCAAAGGGATGTAACCCACGCTGCTGTGCATACAGACAGTTCCTACATTACTAAGCAGAGTAGGTCATGAACAGTGAAATGAAGAGGGAAGCTGTCAAAACTTCCAGATTCTGCTAAAGAAATGTCATTTTTTTTTTTCTTGTTCATCTACCCAGAAAAATGATTCCCGAGCTGTGAGGCAACGATGTTCAAGAGGACACTTCAAATCCTGGGAGTTTCTATCACAGAGAGGGTTAAGAGCAGCAGAGAATTATTCTATTTACCTCCTACTGCATATAAAGGATCATGTCTCAGGCCTAATTCTTTAATTCTTTCCTTTTTCAGGGCAGAGGCAAGGAGACTGGACATCATCTACTCATTTCCACTTGCATACAGTCTCCCTTTTATGAAGAAAAAAACCTTTTAAACCAGATAAAGACACAGAAGGGGCATTCTTTTGGGTGCACATAGTGTGCACATCAATACTCCCAGTCATTATTATGTTCATAGACATTTGCTAACCCATCTCAGTGTGGGACGCAGAGTACTGAAGACATGAGCCCTGAACTAACTTTGCTTTTTAAAAACACTTTGCCAAGTTACAGTCGATCTCCTATGCCTCTTCTCTCGCTGCCCTCTTATATTTCTTTCCTATCCTTCTCCAACTCTGTCTCTGCAAACTGATGCAAGGCCAAGAGAGTGGCAGCAGTCAGAAAAGGAAGAGTCATAGAAGACTTCCAAAGTCCTCAGAAGAAATGTTACTTCTTAAGGGCTGGGGTACATTGCACTTGGTTGGACAGAATCAAAGCTGATTCCTGAGAGGCAAAGAGTAATTAGACAAATGGCTCAAAAGGATCAATCTGTTCTACCTCATTATTTGTTGATTTTAAAGGAAATAATAAATAAAAGAGAGGAGATTAAAATCGACTAAGCAGCTGAAAATAACCCCCAAATTCCCAAACACAAGAGATGAAACCACAGAAGGCCTGAGACTGCCAGTAACATAATGATTACAGAGGAGTAGCCTAATGAATAAAGCAGCAGCAAATCAAATACCTATATTATATTGAACACAGCAACCCTGTCTGCACATATCTACCAAAAGGAAAAAAGTATCGGCAGTGGCAACAGAGCTTAAGTTCCACAATCATTCAAAACTCGGGATGACAATCCAGGAGGTTTCTCTGTCACCACTTCGACCTGCTCCTTCACTGACTACTCCTGTGCCAAACACTGCACTACAAAGGCAGCAGAGGACAGTACTGAAAGGGTAACGGCAAAATAATCTGATGACAGTTATATTTACTCCTCCCAAATAAACCACACAAGTTGTTTCAACTCACTTCTAACAAAGCCCAAAGCGAAACCAGCTGCGTGTATTAAAAAAGAAGGGAGGAGCTGGCTTTCAGTTCAATTTATATTGTGATAAAACACATTTTCTTTCTTCCATATCTCATTTCTTAGGATATTTAGTTATAAGCGATAATGTTTCCCTTCAGAACAGTTCACCTTATTTGCAGTGGTTTTGAAACTGGGTGCAATGCTCTTCATGTTGACAGCCTTGGGATTTTTTTTACTTTTCACTTTTTCAAAGGATGCCTGTTTCCCCACAGTTCTGCAGGCAGAGAGCGAGGCTCACAGAGAGTGGTGTGTTTGTGGCAACATTGATTTCTTCTGAGTCATTAAAACTGGACGTGGGCAAGTTACTTCACTTGCACTGAATTATTCAAGTCTATTCAACAAGAGAGAAGACCAAGACTGAAAACTAAAAATTTAGAAGCTCATAAAAAAATCAAGGGTGACTTAGAGCTTCCAAATATAGGCATTAGGTTATAGTGTAGAGTGGCCTCTGGCATTTGGCTCTTTTTCTGGATTTTCTGAATCGTTACCTGCTGGGTTAGAGCTTCCTAGTTCCAGAAATGGTACCCTCTCCAATCCAACCCTGCCCCACTACAGCAATGGAAAACTGAAGAGTCTTTAATTAAATCAGAGGGGCATGTTTGGGAAAGGGCATCACTACCTTATCGTTCTGACGCGAAGAACAAAGCTAACAAGAAAATGATAGGGCCTTGGGAGCAAAGCAATTCATAGAATGGTAGGGGTTGGAAGCACACATTTAAGGATGATCTAGTCCAACCCTCAAATAGGGACTGTACTTGAATAATTTACCTCTATGTCTCTGCAAAACAGACCTGAACTTGGGAAGCAAGAAAACATGATTTGAAAAGGTTTGCTTCCCTTTCTCCATCAGGTATGTGAGCCTTATGCCATCAAGCTCTTGTGTGAAAGCTCCTCCTGTTCCCTTATTTGCTCTCAGAAACTTCATGCAGTATTTCTTTGACATACGCGCACAATCTCCTCTGAGAAATGGGTTTGTCCACTTAAAAACCTTACCAAGGAATACAGGGGAAGCCAGTTTTGTTAAATACAAGCCCAAGAGCAACCCTACAGTTCAGTGGCAGGAGAACCACAATTAACTGGTGACATCTGAGTGCTGGTAAAATTTAGCCTGGAATTATGCAAAGAGTACTGAAGCTTCCTGGCTGAATCTGGACACAGAACCTGAATATCTTTTATAGTGTGCTCTTAACAAAGAGATTGACCCTCAAAAGTTGGCTTCTACTCTGAAGAAGCTGGCAGAGTTCCACTACAATCGTGCATTTCATGAGAGCACCTTCTGCAAAGTGGAATTGTTTAAAAGGTGGAGGAGGCTGAACACTGGGGATTAAAACGGGAATGTACACAGGATGTGCTGAGAGAGACACTGAGATCACTGAGGAGAGGCACTGTGATGAGGGGAAAAGAGCACTACAGAAACCAAGAGTGGTGCTTTGGTCAAGTGTACTTTACAGATCTTTCAAGAGCAGCTTATGTTGTCAATTCAAAGACGTTTCAAAAGGGAGGATAACATGAAGTGTATCATTACAACAGGTAAAGTAGCAGCTGTATTAGCAGACAGTCCATGTGTTTATAAGGACTTCCCACTGTATGGCTTATAGCCAGCCCAACCATGTTTCAAGAGTGAGGCTCAAGAAGCTGCTGACAAGACCTTGATGCTACAGTGCCCTGCAAGAGCAAGGGGCAGGTGACAAAGGAAAAAGGAAAGACTTTGCCAAGGTGACTGAGGCCTTGGGGACCAAGGGGAAAAGGAAAAAAAAGGGAGCTTTGACAAAATAACACTCCTGCATTACAACTCCAGCAAAATTCTGCTGTGGTGATGCATAGGCCCAGCCTAACGCTATCGAGTTTGCATGTTGACAGAGCCGAGTGTGTCCCTCAGCACCACAAACAGGAACGGCAGCAGGATCCACTGCCAACAACCAGGTTGTTCTCTTCATGGCATCTATACCAACACATTGAAGAAAAGGCCACAGCAGATGATGCTTCCTCCAAATTGTCACTTGTGTCAGAGATTATGGAGAACAGAACGTGATACGCAAGGTTTGAAGGGATATCAACATCCATCCATTCTCCTAAAACTGAGGTCAATTGCACATTCTAAACTGCGAAGTAAAGAAATGGAAAACTGAAAAGAAACGGGCCTGAGGAAGCAAAGGCAGAAACTCTGAGTTTTGTGTACCAGGGAGGTCGGCACGACTCAGTCTGGCATGCACCTGAGCCTGCTGTGGTCAGAAACACTCCTGAAGACAACCAAGTAGGGCTACTCAAAAGTGGAGCTGATGTCAAGCCATAAATAATTTTGTTTGTGCTGATGCTGCACTCTTAGGTCACCATAAACACAAAGAATAATGCGGTTGGAAAATAAGAAACAGCCAGTAACTAAGGTCACATCTGCAAGTGCTCACAGAAGCACAAAGTAGATAAGAAAACCACCTGCCACGTCAGGTTAAGAAGTTAAAAGCCTCCTTTCGGAGAGCTAAATACAAAAGTATCCTAGAAGCTTCATCTACGACATCACATGATATTGCATTAGAATAGGGAATTTAGCTTATGAGGCATTTAGAGTGTTATTTATAGAACTTTAACCCAAATAGCAGACCAGAGGGTCTATCTATCACTCCAGGTGTTAATTCCTTCAATAATGACTTTGAAGTGTGATGGGAGCTACATAAAGCTTAAGCTCCTGGTTAGCCAAAAGCTGCAACCTCAAATAGCCTTTGCTCTGAGTATCGGAGAAACAGGGAAAGGTTTTGATTTAAACCTCCAGGGGATGCATCACATAGCTGCAACTCTAATCCAGACGAGAATGTAATCCTTCCTCAATTCTCAAAGTCAGAAAATCTGGCTGAGTCGGCACTCTCCCAGACAACTGCTGCCCGCAAACCAGCTCAGTCTGCTGGCAGAGTTTTTCCAGCAGAGCTGTACAAAACAGAAGGGACAGACTATTCAAAAAGGAAGTTTTCAACATAAACATCTAGCAGAGCAGACCACAGCCTATTTCCAGAGGCTGCTACCATTCACTTTTCCTACTGCATTCCAGAACATCCTGTGAGTGGTAGAGAGAAGAACCCTCCATCAACCAAATCCTGTGTCTCCAGGACTACTACGGAACCACAAACACAGAAACATTGGTTAAAACAGACCATCTGATTCAACAACCACCTCAACACAGGATTATTACGAGGTCAGCTGTGGCTTCACCCAGCTGAGTCTTGAAAACCACCAAAAGACTAAAACTCCACCGCCTCCAGGCAACCTCTTCCAGGGCTGCATCAACTTCTGAGTGAAGAAGCTTCTTCTAATGTCTGTTCTGAAGATCCCAAACCAGCTGATTGCTCACTGAAACAAGGGGTTATTTTACCTGCAGTGCAAGTCTATGTGCTTCCTTTTGTACTTTCATTAGGTTTCTGTTGCCTCAGACAAGGTTCTCCAGGATCTTCTGGATCGAAGGGCTACCATCTGCCACAGCAGCCACTCCCAAAAATTATGTACTGTTATCAAGCATAATAACTTATTACCTATCATAAAGGATAATTACCCTCTGTAGCAAATACATTACTACCATAACAGTCTTTGTTGACACAGAAGTAAGTTTATCTGACTAAATACATAGGTCAAGTGATGTCTTCTGTCTCCAACCCCAACAGCAGCTTGTGCCAGATTCTTCAGAGGGCAGAGCAAGACACTTAGTAAAGGCGGCAAACGGCTTCTCTGCTTTTCTCCTCGCTCTCCTTCAGCATAATAGGATGTCACCACTGTCCATATAAGCCCTTCATTTGGTGGTTTCCAAGCTTTCTGGGGCTGCAAGCAGCTGTCATAATTGAAGCTGCTCTCCACAGAGGATTACACACTGTTGTGAAGCATTTGAACAAAAGATACCACAGAGGGGATGTCTGACCCACTAACAAAACCACAGTCACGTCAGTCACACCTCAGGAATGGGGGTGGCAGAGGGCAACTAATCCTTCATTTGAGTTTCTGATGAGCTCCTAACCAATGTGGCATTTTCTGGCACAACCTTATTGATGTGCCATGTTAAAAATTCTCTGGAAGCAAGATCTGCAGAAGATTTTTCCCTTGTTCTAATATGCACTTAGAAAATAGCACAGCTGAGTTATTTTACATTGACTCATCACAGAAGCCTTTTTGTTCTAATATCTCAGGCCTTTGAGATCAGAATGAGCCTCGTCAGTTAAGGAATCTCATTAAAATGATTCATTTCTCCTACAGAAAAGGAGAAATCTGAAGTTTCTGTCATAGAAGAGATCACTGAAAGTTTTGAATTGTGGGATTCTTACATGTGGAATAACAAGTTTCAAATCAAGGGTGTGTACATACACAGACAGTTGTTAGCAGTAACTGTTACAAAAGCAGGTTAACCACCTTTCAGCCAAGGTCTGAAAAAATCCCTTGTACAACAAGACACTCAGTAAATGCTTCCCTGCATTTCAAGACTGTACACAGGAGCAAGGCAGCTCACAGCTTCTCCTTGGTTGCAAGGAAAAGTGATACACCTTGGAAGCTCAAGAAGACTGTGTCATGGTTTAGCAAGGAGTTGCTTTTGCTTAGTACCAGGGGGAGCGGGTTGCAGTGAAGACCCGGTAAAAGTTTTTTAGACTCTCCCCCGACTCCTGGGTTCAGACCCACCCCCCAGCCCGGCTGGGCCAATCTGGCGCCTCTGCGATCACTATTTAGGGACGGGAATTTGAGGTGCCAGGCAGGAGGTGTAAGAGTGGTACAAGATGGAGGCGACCGTGCG